>OV656866.1:81414675-81487341 GCA_927399465.1 Sarcophaga caerulescens | reverse complement strand
GTAATTGTTGTTGTTTACTTGAAGTTGTGAACAGTGGCACACAGAATTGTGCGAATAAAAAAGAACGTTAATTAAAATTAAAGACAAATTTATTTTTATTTTATTTGTAATCTACGAGCTCATATTTTAAACGGTTTTAAAAGGTAAAAACGTAACAATATGTAATGGCATTGCATTGAGCACATATGTTAATTGTATTTGAAACAATATTTGTTTGCATATGCATGAAACTTATTAATCCAATTCAATTGTCTATAATTTACAATATAAAATAAATAAATTTTATTTTTTTTATTCCTCTCTCTCTGTATGTATGTATGTCTGTATGTATTTATAAACAGAGTCAATTTTCAATTTCAAAGCAATTTATCTTAAATGTAAAGTAGTGGTGAAACACTGAAACTTAATTTGTGGTTTTACAATTGCAATTTGTTCTTTTAAATTTTTCTTATTTGTTGCATTATTAACTCACTGTCTCCTCTCTCTCCTTCTCTTCCTCTCTCCCTCTGTATTTCTCAATAAGCATAATAATGACTTAATACATGCTATGGTAGGGCAAAAAACAAAAGTACTTTGTAGTCAAACAATACAGAAATTGTATTCTCCTGTATTCATAATAATATGTAGGGACACACAGTTGTATGTACAAGGATATTTGTATGCAATTGCATTGTGGTAAAAAGGACATCATTTGCATATATTGTTATACAATTTCTTTTCTTATTTTTTATTTAGTTGTTGTTGTTGTTTTGTTGTTTCTTTTCCTATCCTATTCTTTTTTTATAATATAAGTTGCCCTGCTACCGCAAGAAATAAATCTCGATTATAACAAAAGGAGACTTTGTTTCGTTTTTATTTTGTTTGTTTCTTTGTTTGTTTATTTCAACAAAAAAAAAAAAAGATTTTTGGAAACAGTGTAATTCGTAATTCATATTTTAGCTTCAGGCCTGAAAAAACCGAAAGAGAAGAAAAAATTATTTCAATACGTTTTTAATATATTTTCTGTGTGTTTTATTTTTTCTTTTCTAAGCAGCAGTTGTCAACAGTTGTGCAACACAATTTATTAAAAAAAAATGCTTTACGAAGTATTTTATTTGTTTGTTAATCTCTTAATAAATATTTTACTTTTAAAAACCATTATTTTACCTTTTATTGTTTAACTTAACCTTAAATTTTACCACAAATTGAAAACATTTATTATCTCATGCAAGTAAATTGTCTCATTATTTAAGTTCCAATATTTAGTCGTGTACTTCTTGCAATATGACCGTAAATTTTTGTCCCAAACATAGGTTTTTGAATAAAATATCACTTCAATGCAATAAAACAAAAACAATTGTTTCTGTTAGAAATAGAATATTATTTCATTCATGTGGCTGCCGCGGCTAGCCTCACAGTATCCAATTCGATCGGACCAATTTTAGTGGAATTTTTCGAGTCTATGAGGTCGAATCTCGGCAATGCCATCACAAATGGTGGCCTTCAAATGCTCAATTGCCTCTGGTTCGTCTGCATAACACTTTTCTTTAAGGACGGCTCACAGAAAATAGTCCATGGGTGTCAAATCGCAACTCCATGGCGGCCAATTCACATCACCATTTCAACTAAGAAAACTAAATCAAACGTTAGACGCAATAAATCTATTGTGGCATAAGATGTGTTGCAAGTTGAGCCATCCTGTTGAAATTAAACATCGTTCACATCAATACCATGAAGAGCGTGTACAATAAAATCGGTTATCATAGTACGATAGGTGTCTCCAGTGATCGTGATGGTTGCGTCGTCTACATTTTCAAAGAAATATGGGGCCAAACAGTCACTCGTAATGGGTTCTGTAATAAAACGTGTGGGTTTTCTGAGCCCCAAGTATGGCAATTTTGCTTATTAACGTACCCACCAAAATGAAATTGAGTTTCATTCGAAAGGATAATTTTTTTTTTTTGGTAAAATCGACATCTTCCTGCAATTTTTCGTTGGCCCATTTACCGAAGCGAAAACGAAGTGGATGGCCATGCGGCTTAAACTCTTGAACCAATTGAACTGTGTAAGACGACATACCGTGATCTTTTCGCAAAATTCGACGGAAACTGGGGCGTGAAATGTTCTTTAGAACGATGGCGAGTTGATGTTCTCACGCACATTCTCAGCCACACCTTCGATATTTTCAGGTGTACCCACAGTACGAGCACGCACACGTCTTTGCGCATCAACAACTGAACCAGTTTCACGATCTTAAGCAATAAACTTGCGTAGAACGGGCACTGTTGATCCTTCCCTGCGACCAGATTTTGTATGACATTTTGTTTTGGAAATAAATTTTCAATCGATTCATTCCGTTCAGTGGAGATAATATGCTGAATTTTGTGACGGAATAGAATGACATAAGTATTGCTAGATTCGAAATAACCGATGGTTTAAATTTTACCGATAAGTGGCCTACACTACAGCATACAACAACACGTGAAAATGTTTAATTTTTTTAATCGAAATGAGTGAGACCATTTTACGACAGTCATAATCGTACTATCGGAATGACTAGTAGTAATGTGGAGGATAAATTCTCGCCCAGTGGTTCAGTGAATGATGGAACAACACCTGTACCAAACGCAAGATACGACAAAAACACCGCTTTCCATATAGATTGCAGGAGAATCCGAGCTATTCGATTTTGCATCGCTCACAAGGACTCGGTCTTTCGTTAACTACAACCTTGAGTCCTCACTTGAGCATACACCCTTACAAGATTCAATTGTCCCCACTTCTTCGCTGAATGGGCTCTGCAGCATTGGACGACTGACCCTAATTTTCAGCGAAAAAGCATCATCAGCGGTAAGGCCTATTTCTGGATGAATGTGTTTGTAAAAAGTTCCAAAAAAAGTCATTGTTTGGTGTGAATTTTGTGCTGGCGATATTATCGATCCATATTTGATTGAGAACGAAATGGCAACTACGAGTCTTATAGGATGGTTATTATCAATGGTTATTTTAGAACTGAATCGCATAATCGGATGGCGCTACGTACCACGCAACTCATTCCATATTGTATTCTGTACGAGCGATTTGAAAGCAAGGTCATATTACGTGGAGATCATGTAAACTGACCACCGGGGTCATGCAAATCGACTATTTTATGCTATTTTTGTTGTGGGGTTTTCTTGAGACTTAGGCGTATGCGAATATATTACAAACTATAATGGCCCCCAAAGCCAACATAACCCATGCTTGGTATATGCGCCAGAGTCATAGAAAATTAAATACATCGAATGTGGTCCAACCAGAAAATCCGTGGAGCACATTTAAACAATGTCATATTCCACACAAAATGGCATAAATAGGACTTTCCAACGAATAAAAAATTTCGATGAAATCTCACACACACTTTATTTTTTTTTTTTTTAATTTTATTATAGGAACCGCTTAAAAGAAGAACCTCTACTTCATCTAATGTTCTGATTTCATCTTTAAAGTCAAATATCAAATTAACCATAGGAGCTGCTCGAATGGCGGCCTGACTGTTACTACATCTTTCGCTTGAAAGAGTTTTGCCCATGGCTTCTGAGTATTACATCCTGATGGGTTTTTGATTCATGTGTATATGTACCATAAATTATTTCCTGTTTCATGAGTATACTTCATTTATTTTGTCTCGTTGAGGAGCGCTTTCCAAAGCCAAAGTAGGTCTGTCCACAGAACACTTAGAGAAGAAGATGGCAACCGTTCGAGCTCTTAAGTTATGAAATTTAGTTACAGAATTTCATGTTAAGTTTGTCTCCTATCAACCTCAGCATAGTTTCCAAATGTTTGGGCATCACTATCATGTGCAGCGAACTTATATCTAACAGAGCTTTCAGCGCTACTGTAGGACAGGTTTTCATTGCCTTGACTTTACCAACGTGCTATAGTATAATGGAGCTGTTTTTAAATTCGTTCAGTATGCTCAAAGTTTTTTTTAAAGCGTTCCATTTTCTTATTTGCATCCCAAGATTGCCGTCGTTGTAGAGTATATTTCTTTCATTAGGTTTCAGATAAGATAAGTATCCTATGACGAGGTTGCTAGCAGTTAGCAATAATTCTAAATATTGAGGATATGCCCGCTTGTAGCCCCACCTAACATGACGACAGTCCCTGTAGTGTTGAGCAAGATTCAATGGGATGCTACTTCTATTAACTGTTAACTAGATAGAGCTTAGGATTCAACGTAGTTTTAATATTAGGATCTCTTCAGAACAGACGTCATCGGTTTTTGGGCGACAGAATGTTCGAAGATCTGGGCATGTAACTGGCCGGTTTCATCCAGAGCTCGGGGTGGTTCAAACCCACCACTAACGGATCAAGACCCTTGGGACTTACCTCACACTGGGTGTTACAATGGGCGATAGGAGTCACAGAGTGACTTGCCTATGAATGACAAGATACCCGCTATTCTAACCTAATTTAACCTAATATTAGAATAGCCTTTCTTCAGTTGATAACTGCGAAATCAACAACTTCTATTACAGGGCTCAATTATAGGTAGCTTCATGCTCCTAATAGTTTTCGATGGATCTCTTTTTATGTTGAAAACCCTGAAAATATTTGATGTAATCCAAAAAGTCTAATGGACCTGTATCTTCTAAATGTATATCATGAGGTGTCCACTTCCGTATGATAAGCATATCTTGGTGACTAATTTGGATCGATATTAGACTGTTATAGACTCTTGTGAGTTTGCCACATTGCTGTATGCATGGAATTGTGTTGTTATTACAATGAAATTAAAATTTTTCACAACTGACCTTGGAAACTAATTCAACCATTAAATAATTAATTCCATCTTTAAATGATCAAAATTCCAACAAATCTCAATATTTTAAATTTCTAAACGATTGCATTTGAAATACAATCACTGCTTAACGTAGGCCACTATTTTAAAATTTATGCGACTGATTGGGATGCTGCATTAGGTAATAGAAGGTATTTTATGTCTGGAAATCTAGTAAAACTCGTAAAATTTAATGTGAAAAGTGCGTTAATATGTCGTATTTGGTTAGCAGAGGACAGGACAGGACAGGGCAAATAAAAATTGCATTTTCATGAACTTTAACCAACCAATTTGGTGTTCGTAATGAATGAGTAAACGAACGAATGAGTGAATGAATGAATGAGTGCATGAATGTATAGATTTTTTATATCTTACGAAAGCAACAGAAAATACTTTGAACCCATTTGAATTGGACTCACTAAACTCATCAATACGTATGAATGTATATTGACTAATGACAGAGAATACTCCGGTTGTTTTGAATAGAGAAAACTGTTCAGATGTCGATTCTATTAGGTTTAGAAAATTTCCAGAATGTCTTAAATTTATTATGGTTACTACCATTCCTTAGTTCGGACATAAACCACAACGAGACGAATGAACTCAGTACACAACGAATCCTTGTCTCGCACAAGCCATTTTGTGGTTCTAATTAAATTGTGTAGCGTACCAACATTCATTGTCACGAGATCAGTGAAGCTCTCTACAGAGAGACTTAACCAGGAATATTTTGCTGTTTACTGACAACGGTGGCCTTACATCTGAGTCATCTGAGTTTTGCAGTTAAAGAACATGATCTCTCTCAATCTATCTTTTTTCATTATTGTACTGTACTACAATACTTCGACCAGATAATCTATTGGACTGCCCTCAATCTACATCGTGTATTCCTATAATATCCCTCCGAAACCTTTTACGCTGGCAAATGTCAGTGTGCACTCCAATAACAGCAAGAGAAAACTCCCTGTATTAGAAAAGTATTTACGCCTCACAGATTCCAAAGATAACACAAAATCTATATATTGTGCTCGAAGCTATTTCTATTCTGAACAATTGCTTTGAGGAGCCGTTCTAATTCATGACTCAAAGCTCTTCTAGTTGTAATTACCTAGTGGTGGGTTCAAACTCACAACTAACGGATTTTGTCAAATAAAACAAGTTTGAAGGGTTCAAGAAATAAAAGAAAAATATTTTTGAGTTCTACTCAACTAACTGAACAACTCAGACTATGTAGTTACTCGGGTGTATTTTCACTGTCGCACCGTGTAATTAATAAAAAAAAGGGTGTATAAACGACTATGGAAATACATTTCTTACCTTCCAGATGGATGTCCTGTTTAATTCACTTGAAGTGTACTTGACTGATAACAATCGTTTGGAATTTTGTATGTGAAACTTTACCCCCGGTACGTGTGCGTGTGCATTCAAACACAAACTTGCCATATTTGCATGTATGTTTTGTCCACATGTCCCTGTGCCCGTCTAACTATCTAATGGTCCAGTAATAGAGATACATACATACATATGTACGTACATACATATGTATTTGTATGAATAGATGCGTGTGCTGTTTTATAATATTTACGAGTTTTTAGGCATCAGCTGCGTATTGCATTCAAAACGACAATATTTTCTCCGTATAAATGGCTGTAATAATTTTGTTTTCTTCTTCTTCTACTATTTTTTTCTCTCCTCTCTTTCTATACTTCGCCTGTATTTGTGTTACGTTTTTTTCTATGTGGTGGTTGTTGGTGATTTTGGAGGCTTGACTAGCTTTAGACTGAATGACTGGCTGCCTGAGTGGCTTTAAATAGGCATTGAAGCGCAACACTTTGTGGCATTTGCATGTGTGCACAAAAAGACCGATGAACATCAATATTCTCGTATACTTTTATTCGTACAATACGAGAAACGAAATGGCAAACAAAACAACGGTTTCCAAAAAAATATTCGAAAGAAAATAATTACGATGGTATATATGGGGAGAGAACGACACAATTGGGTTTTTCATTGTTGAGGTGATTGAGTTGCATGAAATGGCATGAAATGCAAAAACAACAACAGATAGCAACAACAACAATAAGTGTCGTTTTATTTTGACAATATTTTTCAGTTTTTTGTCGTCAACCTCATATGAGTAAACTTTACTGGCTGCCATGCGAGTCGAGTACATGTGCCACACAATTTATGTTGCAACAATGAAAACATCTATGTTGTATGTATGTATGTATGTATGTTGCAAGAGAGAGTACCTAACAAAAAAAAAAGGGTGAAGTTTATGTTGCTATTGCTATTGCTGTTGCCTTTAGTATTGTTGTTGTTGCTGCTGTTTTTTTTCTGTTTAGCTGGCCATAAGTGCATGGGAAAAAGCCAGAACAGAAAGAAAAGATTTACGTTACCACTTGTTTACTATGGCAGCAAATCACAGCTTTTAAATTTCATTACGGGGCTCAGTTAGATATTTTGTAAATGTTGTTGTTGTTGTTTTTATTTTTTTCTTTGCCAGTTGATGGTATTGTTGTCATTGCTGGCACCAGCAAACGAACAAAGCAACAACAACAGCAGCAGGAAACCTCATGATTTGACAATAAATGTATTTGTACAACAAACATATAAAAATGCAACAATAATAACAACAACAATAACAACAACAACTTCAATAACGGCTATAAAACAATGTCAAAAAATAAAATCTCATGCAATCACCCATTTAGCTGGGGTAAGACAGACAAAATACGGCGGCCCAACCAGCAACATGTGCAGTGTTTCTAAAAGTTTTAAAGCTCTCTTTAAATCAAATACACTCAACGAAATTCAATCAGTTAAAACCGAAGAAATCGAGAAACATAGCAAAGTATTAATTTTTTAAATTAATTTCCTTGAGAGTCTCATCGAATGGTTCTCGCGGCATAATTGGTGATCGTGTTCTATTGGAAGCAACATGGATAAGATGGCTTCGACAGTTCAGACATAAAGATTTTGATTTCAGAAATGAAGAAAGTGAGCCCAAATTGGAAATAATATTGTTACGTTTTTACCTTTTACGTTTAAAAATACGAGCTCAGTTGCTTAGGCAAAATGAACATAGTGTTACGTTCTTACCTTTTAAAAAACGTTTAAAATATGAGCTCGTAGATTGCAAATAAAATAAAAATAAATTTGTCTTTAGTTTTAATTAAAATTATTTATTATTCGCACAATTCTGTGTGCCACTGTTCACAACTTTATGTAAACAACAACAATTGCTTTGTTTGTTATTCCTTTGTTTACACGCTTTGCATAAACAATAACAATTACAAGACAATTATTCGACAGATCTTTGTAACAGGGATCTTCAAACCACGATTACTCTCTTCAAACACACCGCGTTTTTACACAAAACTGACTGAACTTCACTAACTCAGTAGCCTGCTTTGCCTTGCCTTTTATATGGCAACGCAAACAGTCTGATGAATGTTCTTGAAGGCGAATATTCATGACTTTGCCTCCTCGAAATCTCTATAAATGGAAACATCGTTATTTTCTTTTATTATTGTGATGTTGTTGGTGTATTTTTGTTTACTTGTTTACCATTTTTTTTTGTTTACCATGTTTGTTGTTATACTAAGCAATACGATAATTTGTAAACAGGTTTTTTTACTGCATTGTTTTGTTTTTGGTAGCTTTTGTTTATCATTTTAATGTTAAGCAATGTAAAAGCAAAACACCAGTATCTTGATTTTTCCATTTTCGTAACAATATCGAATGAAGAAGCCGCCTTAGTCTAGTAGGTAGTGTGTAGGCTTATTTGACATGAGGCCACGGTTGAAACCACAGGTCAGACATCAAATCGAAATATAAAAAAATATTTCTTCGGCGACCTGCTCTCAGCACATTTCTGGCAAAAACTTTGAGAGTAAATAAAATGACCATGAAAAGTTTCTCCTTCAGAGTCGACTTTAAACTGTAGGTCTCGCCACTCACAGATAAAAATTAACGCACACAACATATGCGATGTGAGAAGCTAGGACCTAATCCTGACTGAAGAGTTGTAATGACCAATTATGTATGTTATGTGTATATGTATTGAATGAAAATGACAGTTTGAGTCAAAGGCAAATGGCAGAAGTCTTAAATGTTGCACAAAAAACAATTTCTGACCCATTAAAAGCTATGGGAAAGATACAAAAGTCAGAAAAATTGGTGCCATACGAGTTGAACGACAGACAGATGGAAAACCGAAACATTAATTGTGATATTTCGCTTTAAAGACACGATAGAAAATCAGAGTTATATCGAATTGTTACTGGCGATGAAAAAGGGACTTATTTTTAGAATCCTAAATGGACAACCATCAACTTAGGCTGCAAAACCAGATTGATTCGGCTGGAAGACAATGCTGAGTGTCATGTACCATGAGCTTCTAAACATTAGTTTCTTTTGGGCTCCATCACCTGTTTCTTTTGGGCTCCTTGAGAAAACATTAGTACAGATTGCTATGAACAACAATTTGATCCATGTATTGATCGCGAAAGCATCAGAATGGCGAGGTAATTTTCCATCATCACAATGCACCTGCACACATAAGTAAACCATTTGAGGATACAATCAAAACATTTGGCTGGGGACTGCAACCTCACCAGACTTGGCTCCTTCCGATTAATATTTGTTTTTATCGATAACACATGCATTGTCTGGGCAATACTACGTTTTCTACAAGGAAGTCGAAAATTAGTTGACAAGTTGAGTTGCTTCAAAAGACCGCTTTAAATGAATATTGGAGACAAATCTTTACCTGTGTCTACTGCAGATACACCGCGTTCTTCAGAGTTGTCATGGAGTTGCCGTATTTGGGCTTTCAGATAAAATTTTAAGGCTTTTGTTGGAACAGTGTTTATGAAACTTTTATGTGATACGTGACGTCATTTTTCGATAAGTTGCCATGACAGTTTTGAAGCCTATATTTTGTCTGACTTTCTCTAAAGAACACCAAATTGCCTGTCTATTGCTAGTTTCTGTGAGCAGTAGGAAACATGGATCTATCTTAGGAAATTTACATGGCCATACATATATTCCAATTTTCTATTTTCACACATTAATTCAATCAAATACTTAATAAAACTCACATCCTCCCTATGCTTCTTTGTGGTGCAGAGGCATGGACACTATTAAGCAGTGATGCAGCTGCCATGTGAGTATTGAAGAGAAAAGTCCTACGTAAGATCTTTAGTTCAGTGCGACTTAGCGATAATTTCCCCATCCGACCAAACAGTGAGCTGACCAAACAGAGTGTGACCAACTAGCGAAGGCCCGCAAGAAACGGAGGCGCCTTCAAGGATGTGTTAGTGCAGGCCGAAATCCGTTAATTGGGTTGTTAATGACCAATTAAGTAAGTAATTCAGTCGAAGCGTTCGATCGCAACATGAGACCCTATTAGAGCTTTTTGTCCTGGTCATTAGAGAATTTCTAGACTCTTAACAATAAAGTAGTAAAACGGATCTTCCGAAACCACATCATTTGCCGAAGCATTGTTAAGTTTCAATTCCTTACATATTTGGTTTAGTGCTGAGTTTTCCAGTAGGACTGAAAAGTTTTATGTTGGCTTACAGCTGAAGGCCGGGTACAGTTTTAGATCACTTTGACATGCTGTTGTTATGATTTCTATAACAATTTTTTTCGTCCGGACAGCCTTCTGTAACAATTACATGGGACAAGATTATCTTTTGATTGACAATAATTGCTCTTCACGTAGTTTTAAAAAAGTGGAGAGTTTTCCTAGGAGACTCTACCCTTCAACGTTCATAATCAGGGGGCCAATGGATTGTAATTGCTACTGTCTGTGCAGAGTATGATCAGCGGTTGACAAAGCGCCTGCATAGTTGCCAGCATAGCTACATGGGTATCACAGATCAGCAATAATTATTCAAAAAGATGAGTAGAATCGAATCATACTCATAATTTCTGATACTTATACGCATTCATACTTATTTTTATATCATGGAGCCTCTTCTACTCATATTCAAAGTTTGAAGTATGTACTCATCATATTCATACTTAACAACACGAAAGATGTTGTTGAATTTGACATTTACAAGAATCACAAAATAAGTGTGATTCGCGTACGAACACTTAAATACTCACTAGAAGGTTGTGTGTTTGCTCGGCTTTCTGCTCTGTCTTTTTTGCTTATTTGTCTTTTTTTATTTTTTTGGATATGCAACAATAACTAAAACTGTAAATTTTGATGTCACTCGAATCATTTCTAAGTATTATAAGTATTTTTCTAAAGTTAGGAATCGGAATGTGTAGACTTATGAATCAAGTCCACTATAGTTAAACGACTTAATTTAACTCTTCGATTGCTGATACCCACCAGAGATCAGCAATGAGTATCCAAAAAGATTAGTAGAATCGAATCATACTCATAATTTTTGATACTTATACGCATTCATACTTATTTTAATGTCATGGATCCTCTACTCATATTCAAAGTTTGAAATACTCATCATATTCATAGGCAACAACATGTATGATGTTGTTGATTTCGACTCTCCATAACTCAACATATACACGAATCGCAAAATAAGTATGAATCGCGAGTCACTCGCATCTTTTATAAGTATTTTTCTAAAGTTATGAATCGGAATGAGTAGACTTATGAATCAAACATATTTTGAATGGTAGGAGTTTGATGTCAACGTTGTACGCATACTCATTGCAACCTGTACTTATAAATCAACGTTGTAGTGAGTACGAATTAATAAGAGTACATAGTTAAATTTCAATATTATTGACTTACTTATATTCAAAATTTCATGAGTGCCCACACAACTTACTGTTTTCCTTTAAAATTTCTTTTGCAAAGTAATGAAATGAAAAGGTAAACAAAAATAACTTTTTCGAGTGTAAAACAATTTTGTCCCCTTCAATTGAGTACTGCATCAACAACGTCTGACGACGATTTTGCAACATAATCGTTTTGCCATCAATTCGTATGTTGTTTATGTCAGCAACACAAACCGCAGTGTCACCAACATGTCTACTCGCATTGTTGCATGTTATTTTCAATAATAATATTGTAGCCTTTCGTTAAACTTTATTCGTTGGATGTATGTACATATGTAAGTGCCTCTGTGAGTGTCACTTTTTTCCAATAACAATTGCTTGGGCTTTTTTTCTGTAGGGGGGACAATGGGTTTCTCCTTCTTCTGCTGTGATTATGTTTTGAAGCAATCGTTCAACATGCATTCTATAGAATATTGTTTACAAACTGTTGGTGTTACTTTTGGTGCCCCATTCCCCATTCCAATTGACAACAGTTTAACAAACATTAATCGAATCAGAAAATGATGAACCCCTTAAGTGCTGACAAAATGGACAAGGAGCGTGGAATGGAGTGGGGAGTGAAAAGTAAACTTATGTCACGCGTTTTATAGAAAATATTTTTTTTCTTCTTGCTGCGACATGTGGTTTCTCTTTTTCATTCTCATCTGCCTTATTTGTTTCTTTTTTTGGTTCAAGAATTTACTCTTCTTCATCAATATTATTTGCTGGGTTGTAAATCAATTTTGATTTATTTTACGTTTCACCGAATGTTACAGGGAAGTGAGACAAAGACGAAAACGTCGATGTCGATGTCGATATTGTTTGCCCTTTTGGGAAAATTTGTTTGTGTCATGCTGAGTTCTTATTTGTGCAGAAATTATTTTTTGACAAAATGATAAAATCACGTTTCGTGTGTGTGATAAAAAACTAAGCGACAGCAAACTTATCGTGACAATGTTGTGCAACAAAATTCTTGATTTTTTAGTTTCATTTTACATTTAAAAAATTGCAAACAGTCTTGAGGTAAAACTGAGTCATTTATGGTATGTTATTGATGCAGAATAGATTAGTGGTCGTAGGCATAGACTTGCATTTTTATTATTTTCTTTAAAAAGTAGGTGATTTGATTGTTTTTTTTTTTAACCAGAAACCAATTATTAGGCATATGGGCAATTTCGTGTCAAGTGACCCAATTTTTAAAATCGATGTCTTCTGATTTGGATGAAATTTGCACCAAGGTTAGTACTATTGGATAGTTGGCCAGACACAAATTTTCAGCTCTATCAGTCAAGAACTGCCGGAGTTAGAGGGGGTCAAAGTTGGACATTTTGGTCATAAAGGGTTTTTTTAGAATTGGTCCTAGCAAAAATTTTCCAAAAATAAACCAAAGTTCATAAATTTTACCATATGCACTATATTTTTTTTAATGGATGTTTTTTTTTGCTCAAAGAAAGCTTAGTTCTTTTCCTTTAAGAGTTTTGTGGTCACTTAAAGAGATGCGAGTGGAAAAACTCTAGCGTGCGATACTGAAGCTCTAGTAGCTCAATTTTATCAGCGAAATGATATGAGTCGAATGATGCCAGGAATGAAAGACTAGGTGTCTGTTCGAATCGATGGCCAGAAAGTCCAAATGCAGAAGAGGATGATGTTTTTCCACTCGCATCCCATTAAGCGACCACAAAGCTCTTAAAGGAAAAGAACTAAGCTTTCTTTGAGCAAAAAAAAAAAAACATCCATTAAAAAAAAATATAGTGCATATGGTAAAATTTATAAACTTTGGTTTTGAGTTAAAATATTTTTTTTTATAGATATGCCTCTTGCTACTAAGTGCCCACAAAGACCTTAAAGGAAACGGTCTAAGTTTTCTTTTGAGGAAAAATAAAAAAAAACTCCATTTCGAAAAAAAAATGGGGGAAAATGAAAATGGTACATGTGCCAAATATTGAAAAATTTTATTCTTGAGTTAAAAAATAATTTTTTTGATAGATATCCCACTCGCATCCCATTAAGCGATTATGAAGGCCTTAAAGGAAATTTTATAAGCTTTCTTTTAAGCAAAAAAAAAAAAAAAAAAAGGCCCAAATTGAAAAAAAATTTAAAAAAAAAATTATTTTTGGAAAGATTGAAGAAATAGCTATCTAATATCCTTTTGAAAATTTTTGCTAGGACCAATAGGTGAAAAGTTACACACATTTTAAAAAAACCCTGTATGACCAAAATGTCCAATTTTGACCCCCTCTAACTCCGGCAGTTCTTGACTGATAGAGCTGAAAATTTGTGTCTGGCCAACTATATAATAGTACTAATCTTGGTGCAAATTTCATCCAAATCGGAAGACATCGATTTTAAAAATTGGGTCACTTGACACGAAATTGCCCATTTGCATTAATTATCATGGTTTTACACTTTTCCCATTTTATTTTTTTATTAAATTTGTAACATACAAAAATTTTTGGCCATTCATAACCCGTTTGCTTATTGCGCGTCTTCGCCACTTGGTCACAACAATCAAAGATAGTCCTTCAGGGATTTTGTTCTTCCAAAACATATAAGGTCGTCCTTTAAGCTGGCTTCCGCAAATTTCTGCATCAAATACCCGTCTTTCAGCAACGTCCACTTACATCACTTTGCCTTGGCAGCGTAAACAGTCTGATGCATGTTCTTGAAGGAAAATGTTCATGACTTTGCCTTCTCGAAATCTTTATAAATGTAAACATCGTTGTTTACAAAAATCCACACCAAATAGGAATTTTTTTGGTTCTTGATTCTGTCATCCAGAAATGGGTCTCATCGATGAAAATTAATTGCCAACAACAGAGGAATAACGAACAAAGCAATTGTTGTTGTATACATAAAGTTGTGAACACACATTTACATTTATATTATTTTCAATCTACGAGCTCATATTTTAAACGTATTTAAAAGGTAAAAACGTAACAATTGTGAAAATTGTGAAAATCTACGGCGTAATCCTGACTGATGATTTGTATTGACCATTAATGTATGTAACAGAGATCAGCAACGAGTATTCAAAACGATGAGTAGATTCGAGTCATACTTATAATTTCAGCTACTTATACGCATTCATACTTATTTTAATATCATACTCATACTACTCATATTCAAAGTTAGAAATACTCATCATACTCATACTTAACAATACTCACGATGTTGTTGATTTCGACTCTCCATGATTCAACATATACACGAAGCACAAAATAAGTATGATTCGAGTACGAACACCACAATACTCGCTAGAAGGTTGTGTGTGTGCTTTGCTTGCTGTCTTTATCTTTTCTTTTCTCTTCTTTTGTAAATGCAACAATAACTATTACTGTAAATTTTGATGAATGATTCGAGTGACTCTAATCATTCGTAAGTATTATAAATATTTTTCTAAATTTATGAATCTGAATGAGTAGGCGTATGAATCAAACAATGAATCGAATCATTCGTAAGTATTATAAGTATTTTTCTAAATTTATGAATCTGAATGAGTAGGCGTATGAATCAAACAATGAATCGAATCATTCGTAAGTATTATAAGTATTTTTCTAAATTTATGAATCTGAATGAGTAGGCGTATGAATCAAACAATGAATCGAATCATTCGTAAGTATTATAAGTATTTTTCTAAATTTATGAATCTGAATGAGTAGGCGTATGAATCAAACAATGAATCGAATGTTGTGAGTTTGATGTCAACATTGTACTCATACTCATTGCAACCTATACTTATAAATCAATGTTGTAGCGAGTACGAATGAATCAGAGTAGTTGAATTTTAATACTCTTGACTCACCCATACTCAAAATTTCATAAGTGCCTATGAGTAGCGAAAATACGATTCATTGCTGATCTCTGGTATGTAAGTATTGAGTGCTATAACCGCCTAAGGTGATTTGGCAAATAAGACTGAATAAATGTCAATTAATTAGACAGATGTAGTTTTAACAAATTGGACGTTACCAACTGTCAAAATATGGAAATCCATGTTGGATGATCCCTTGTTATAGTACCTCAAATATATATAATTGAGACATTTTGCGCCACATTTTTTAAATCTATCTTTGGTTTTACTTAAAATATGGAAAAGACCTTCAGAGTATCATAAAGTGAAATCGTAATTTTCTATTGATTTACACAATTATTAACAAGAAATATAAGTTTATATTTGATATTATTTATCTTTATTTATAAAACCAAAGACAACTTCTTAGTGCTTGATTAAAATTGTTTCCACATATTTTTGTTGTAATATTTTATGTGTAATTCCACAACTAATTTATTTGATTGCCTCATTCAAACACCTGCGTATTACATTCCGTATTTGATTTCCTCTAAACAACAACAGCAGCAGCAGCAGCAGCAGCAATCAAAGTCTTTGATAAACACAGTTTATCTCTGTCATTCTCTGGCCTCAGTGACATTGACGTATTAAATACAGAATATTAATAATAATTATTGTTATTATAATGAAATAATATTTTTCATTTTCATTTTTATTTTCTTTATTTATTTGTGTTGCCAACTATAAATCTTTCATAGAAATATAACGAGTTATACTCGGTATAATGGCATGGCAGTTAGTTAGTTATAATGTGGTCTTTATCTGACACTCTTTTGCTATGCAATTACAACAATTTACAACCAAATGATTGATGTACTACTGCCAATTCCATAAAGTCAAAATCAATAATAAACTTTACAAAAGCAAAAACAATATTAACAATCATATTGCATTCTCATTTATAACTATATACACACATATTCTTCACTCACTACAATTAATATTCTTTTACCTTAAGATGCAACAGAGATTCCCAAATATGGAAAATAATATTTGTATTGCTTTCCTTTTTTATGCTTATTTATAAATTTCTCAAATACATACCGACATATATACATAATTGGTAATTACAACCCTTCAGTCAGGATTACGACTTAGTTTCGCACACCACTACACCACCTACAGTTTAAAGTCAACTCTGAACGATAGATCCTAGAGATCAGTTTTCATGGCAGTTTTATTTACTCACAGAGCCATTATTACAACTTGCCGTTAACTAAAGACAGGATTTTAACGGGCAGATAATTTGTTTTTCATTATTATAAGTACCATAACGTAGAAGTGAGCGTTAAGCTAAAGGAAAGATCATCCTATCGGTAACTTTTAAAGTTAAGTTTATGTCTGAACTAGCCATACATATGGGCAATTTCGTGTCAAGTGACCCAATTTTTAAAATCGATGTCTTCCGATTTGGATGAAATTTGCACCAAGGTTAGTACTATTGGATAGTTGGCCAGACACAAATTTTCAGCTCTATCAGTCCAGAACTGCCGGAGTTAGAGGGGGTCAAAGTTGGACATTTTGGTCATACAGGGTTTTTTTAAAATGTGTGTAACTTTTCACCTATTGGTCCTAGCAAAAATTTTCCAAAGGATATTAGATAGCTATTTCTTCAATCTCTCCAAAAATAATTTTTTTAATTTTAAAAAAAAAATTTTTTTTTTTTTTTTTAAATAAATTTTTTTTTTAATTTTTTTTTCAATTTGGGCCCTTTTTTTTTTTTTTGCTTAAAAGAAAGCTTGTAAAATTTCCTTTAAGGCCTTCATAATCGCTTAATGGGATGCGAGTGGCATATCTATCAAAAAAATTATTTTTTAACTCAAGAATAAGATTTTTCAATATTTGGCACATGTACCATTTTCATTTTCCCCCATTTTTTTCGAACTGGAGTTTTTTTTTTATTTTTCCTCAAAAGAAAACTTAGACCATTTCCTTTAAGATCTTTGTGGGTACTTAGTAGCAAGAGGCATATCTATAAAAAAAAATATTTTAACTCAAAACCAAAGTTTTTAAATTTTACCATATGCACTATATTTTTTTTAATGGATGTTTTTTTTTTGCTCAAAGAAAGCTTAGTTCTTTTCCTTTAAGAGCTCTGTGGTCACTTAATGGGATGCGAGTGGAAAAACATCATCCTCTTCTGCATTTGGACTTTCTGGCCATCGATTCGAACAGACACCTAGTCTTTCATTCCTGGCATCATTCGACTCATATCATTTCGCTGATAAAATTGAGCTACTAGAGCTTCAGTATCGCACGCTAGAGTTTTTCCACTCGCATCCCAAATCGGAAGACATCGATTTTAAAAATTGGGTCACTTGACACGAAATTGCCCATAGTATATATTATTTTCAATATGGCAACTTCAAATATAAACAAAATGAACAAACATAACAAAAAAGAAGCTTGTCGATGTCACTGCGTTTTAAAATAAACTTGTTTAATTTGCAAAAGTTATCGATATGGCTCCGGCATTTTTTTAAAAAATGTCCTGGGGTTTTAACCACGGTCTCACGTCTAATAACCCAACACACTACCTACTAGACTACATTGACTACTGCCTGATAAATATTATAATTTTGGGGAATATATTTATAATATAATAACGCCCAATAAGAAAAATCTGCTGACTTAGTTTAATTTTATTACCGACAAAAAAAAAAAAAAATAATATTTTCCAGAACATAAATGCTATGCGCGATTCTTTTAAAAGGGTTCCTGTGTAAACACATACGTGGTGGTGGCAGTGTAATTGCTTGAGCTCGTATAATCGCCTTTAGTACGCTAAACGTATTGAAATCGTCGTTTAAATCAAAATTATTAGATCATTTTGAGCTTGACTATTTGGAAAATGCTGGTTAATAATCGAAAGGAAAGATACAGAATCGCGTTTTTTCTTTAGCTGCGTGAGATCTATTGATATCGATAACAGCTGAAAATGTCAACGCAGTAAGATGCAGCATATCTTTACGAATGTGGAAATTTACTTTGAAAAAATAAAGCTGGTCGTAAAGTTCTAAGTTCATTTTGCGTCCGACATAATCGGTTTAGTGAGCAAACAATTCATGCAGTTATAAACCATATTCGCATTTATTTTACTCTTCTCGACTCAAAACCATCGACAAGGCAGTGAAAAGTGCGTACCGAATACATACCGAATCCCTTGGCCTTTCCTTTTGATTACTTACATGCCTTATGAGAAGTAGTCGTCACAAAGAGAACATGATAAAATGTGGGTGTATTTGTTGAAGCATGTGTATAACCCAAAGGAAAATTGTTACTAATTTTTGTTTCAAACAGTGTTCGAACAAATATTATGCTTTTTAATGCCATTGGTATTTTTCGTACAAGTTTTTATGGATTCGCAGCAAGAGTCATCATTACATATTTCAGGTACCTGAAATTCAATATATTTAAAGCAAACAAATTATGTTTCCCAGTTTTTCCTCACATTTTAATTGAATTTTTCTTTGGGTGTATAATTGATACACAAAAAAATTTCAAAAAGAAGCGACGAAAACCTACTTCACTGAATGCTGACAAGCAACTGAATGCATTTTTACGCTCATTTTAACGAATATTGTTGATGTTCGTGTCCTATGTGTGTAAAAAGCTGAAGATGTTTGGCTCTTGAGAGCATTGGTGCCGACGTCTGCTTATGAGTATGATTTTGAAAACAAAAATCATTCAATATGGCTCGATAGCGCTCGTCATTCATCAAACGACAGTTCTTTAGTCATTTCGAAAGAAATAAAAAACGATAATGACGCCCGAGTGTAAAACGCAACAAACAGTCCATTCTAATGGATGTAACAGTGAATCTTTAACGATTTAAGATTTGTCTTCGCTTCAAATGTGCTATTTTTTCTTACCGACTTGGTCATTTAACAAGAAATGAAATCAAAAATTTATCACGATTCTTTGATAAATGTGCTCCTCATTCAAATGAGCACAATCAGTAAAACTGCAACGCAACCAAAGTTGTTTGTCTTCAATTCTTGTAGGAGTTATGTATATTTTATAGCCACGTATATATTTTTTTTATTTTATTTTTAATTATTTATTAATTAAAATTATATGTAATTATTACGAGCTGAGTAACTTAGACCATATGTTCGGTGTAGTGTAACAAACCAGAGCCTCTTCACGCTAATAGTCTAGCACACTTTCCACTAGACTACAAGGGCACCCGTATGTATTTTATATATTTTAAAATGGTCAGTTTAAATTGGTCAAATGTCAATAAGTTGAGAAGGACGACAAATCGGCATTTTGCTGTCTTTCTTTATCATGTTTATGGTTTTCAATCCTGACGAGCACGAACAAATTATACTGTACGAAGTGCTCTGTGAACTGGAGGAACCGATTTTAAAAAATGATGATAAACCAATGACGTTTGATGACTTGTCAAAATAATATAAGAAAATAGAAATAGCAACACAATTTGATATTCTCAGTTACCAAGACATAGTTATCGATACCGATAGTTCTCTTGCAAAAAAAAAAAAAAAAAAAAATTCTTATTCACAATGCTAAGAGTCGTTATTTCACTAATGGTTGTTGGACTGTTTCATCCTTGAACCCTCAGATATATTCATCATATAAAGAGCAGAGAGTAGCCTCTTAAGCGAGATTCTCATCACTACAGCCAATACAAAAACACAACGACTGCTCATCTTAAGACCTAGTAGACTTAAAGCTTGTTTACGTTATAAGATTTGAAATAATTAAACTGAATAATTTAGGAATCTGCTTTATTACGGCGCTATGTTTCCTAAAAGCAACAAAGCTAAGATCGAAAAATTTAAATTTTCCTTAAAATTATTTCTATAACAAATTTAGTTTGGGAATCGCTGCCTAGTAATCGCATATAAGTATTCCTGATTTACCCAAGCTAAAGTGGAAAATAAAATTACAAAAGTTATTATAATCCATCAATAAATTTGTGTCATCCGAATGACATTTATGGATTATCGGACACAATTATGACCAGATACCTACACACACAATAATGCAGCATCCAGTTGCTATGCTGTGGTATGGCCACACTATGGTCTTCAGGCAAGTGGGCACAAAAATCTTCAAGAAATGCGCCAAAACAAAATGAAACTCACTCAACCACTTGCATAACTTATATGATAAAGTTGAGAGTTAATGCAACAAGTTTCATAATATATTCTGCGCAACTACTTAGGGGGCAACAACATTTTGCGGCATAAAGTGTACAACAACGACTGATTGTTTTATGAGAGTTTGGTGTTGATTTTTATTCAGGTGTTGGCGCGCTGAAACTTCAAATCAATATTCAAATATTCAAAAGCCTTCTTTCTATTCATTTTAGTTGTTGTGTATGATGTTGGATTGCAAGTGTATGGTGGTGTATGAGGCTGGGTTGGTGCTGTTAAGCTGGGGTTGAGTTGTATTAAATTTCGATTGTGTTGCTGTTGCTGTTGTAAAGTCTTTTGTCATTGTTGGCGATATCCATTCATAACCTGGCTAAAATCATTTGTTTTTCTCAGATAATCATTAATTACAATTGATTTTTTCAATAATAATTTTGATGCAATTCGATTTGTGAATATTTTTCCTATGAAATCAGTTGAAAAAAAACGTTGAAAATGGGAAACATGAAAAATGGTTGAACGTGTTAAAGTCTACCAGGCAAAAAATAAGAAAAAAATTCAAATCCATTCATTTGTTTCGCTTGAAATGCAATTCAAAACGAGGTTGGCTTTTAAAAATCTTTGCGGCATTATTTAATTTAACTGGAAATTTATAGTACAACCCTCGTATCATAGCTTTAAAAGGCTTTTTGAAAAGTGTCTGTTGTTGTGGTAATTTAATCTAATTGCTTTCGATGTGAATTTATTTCCATTGAAAAAATTTATTTTTTTTTATGTTTAGTATGCCACTCACAATGCACCACCAAATGCAATAAATTTTTTGTGACGCATTCAGCACCAAATTTATTTCTATTTCTAGCCATGATTTTGATGTTTTTTTTCTTAGGTCTCAATTTCTACCAGAGTGGATAATACATCATACAAATTATTATTACAGAGCGCCTATTAATTTTATTTGATTTTCTTTAAAGCCATGGGAAAATCTAATAAGATGTCGTAATCCACTGCTGGTGAATTCATAATTGTGTTCAGTTTCTTACAAATTCTGTTGTATTATTGGAAATCTCACGTTATTTGTATACATGGCACTCAATAGCTGGAATTGTATGTCACATTGAGAAAAGCAAAGAAATCTTGTTCCCATTTAATGAATGAATGAATGAATGAATGTGTGAAAAATGGAGCAGGTTTATAACCACAGACAATATTGCACCTCTTTATGCAAATGTTGTCATGTACAAAGGAAAAAATTCATTAATTGTCCTTTATTTCATGCTAAAAATAATTTTCCTAACTGGTCGCCTATACAGTAATCGATGATTCATCTAAATTGTGTTAATTTTTGCGCGATGCCAGAGGTGATCCTCAAAGCCAAGCAATACAGAAGTTGAGAAGTTTTCATCATGGTTTTCGAAGTTTACATATTAAGAGGCTACAATTCCAGAACTAATTCTGCCAGAACTAATTCATCCGGGAAGCTCCCTGATCTCTAATTCGACCAGAGAAGATAAAATCATCAACCAACAACAAGCGAAAGTCAGTATGTGCCACCATTCGAGAAATAGTAAAATACAAAAAAAAATACATACTCACAGAGGCTAGTATGGGTGGGCCATCTATCGGTTTAAATTTGATCCTCGGTTATTTCGAATCTGGCAATCCTAATATCATTCTTTTCTGTCACAAAATTCTATTATGTCCACTGAACGTAATGAATCGATTTACACTTGAGTAACGTCGAGATTTATTAAGCCAAATATAAACTGCACGATGATGTTGATTTTGCCAAAAAACAAATCATCTTTTCGGATGAAGCTCATTTTCATTTTGTTTGATACGTTAATAAGCAAAATTGCCAGATTTTGGGGCTCAGAGAACTCACACATGGTCTTATAAAGTGCTTTTCATAATTATAGCACCACCCTAATTTTTTGAATTTCTAAAAAGTACTTTTATAATAACAAAAACAAAACATTTCATTATGTGTAGTGTTAACGTAAAAGAAAAAATAACACTAAATTTTTCAAATTGTTACCGCAATTTTTACTTCAGTATACAAATTAAGGTTTTTGGTCTTTGCATAATTATAGCACCAGTCTCAGTTTTGTTAAATAAGAAGCTTTATTTACCAAAAATGTTGATACTTAAAACTTAGTAATCCCTCCCTTAGAGCTTATTAAATAAAATATTCGATCTTTCATACTCATATAAAGATTATTCAATATTTCTCCGTCTATTTTCCCCCATTCTTCGATTATTTTTAATTTCAAATCTTCAACACTGATAAATTCTCTGTTATTTGAATATACTCTTCGGACAAGAATTCCCCAAACGTTTTCAATAACATTCATGTCAGGAGAGCAAGCTGACCACGATAAAACCTCAATAGATTGGTTACGAAATCATTCCATACTCAGTCTGCTGACATGAATTCTCTCAAGAAGGGGAGCAAACTACAGCTAAGAACAGTATGTAATCTGTACTATTCATGTACATGGATGGAAACTTAAGTTCGGGGCAACCACTTGAAGAAATAGCCCCCCAAACCATGAGACTATCTCCCCCAAAATTTCTTTTAGTAAAATACTTTGGTTCCTGTCTAAGGTCACGCCAGTAATATTGATAGGCATCTGGTCCATCTAAGTTCACTTTTTTTTTATCAGAGAATATGATCTGAAGACAAAAAATTTTATATTCATTGTTTGTTATTATCCAATTCCAATTTTGTCTTTCGATGTTAAGATTGTGTTTATCTTTTCACCAGACGGTTAAAATGCTGACGGCCTGGTCAAGAACTTGAGAAATTTCAAGGCAACTTTTTGATGTACCGGAAATCTCCCTTGCGATTTTAGGTGCGCTGCGCACCGAAAGCTTTCTTGGGCGACCCGTATGTTTCGTCTTACCATATCCGTCTGGGTTTTACAGAAAATTTATGACCACCATGTGAGATCTTCCAATTTTTCTTGTGAAGGCACGTACTGAAAGAGATTGGTCTTTTAAAACTAAAATCTGCCCCTTTCCAACACCACTCAACATTTTCTTGGGCGGAATGTGTAATTAAATATTACTTTTATTATTAGAAACAACAAAACAATAAAAAAAAATCAATAATTTTTCTTCCCCGCTTTTCAGAACTGATGGTGCTATAATTATGCAAAGACCAAAAACCTTAATTTTTATACTGAAGTAAAAATTGCGGTAACAATTTGAAAAATTTAGTGTTATTTTTTCTTTTACGTTAACACTACACATAATGAAATGTTTTGTTTTTGTTATTATAAATGTACTTTTTTAGAAATTCAAAAAATTAGGGTGGTGCTATAATTATGAAAAGCACTTTAGAAGCCAATGCACCCATTATGAGTGACCATTTGGTGCGGCTTGTAGAGCGGTGGCATCATTGGCCCATAATTCTTTGAAAATTAGGCTGGCTTATCCATTACGGTCAATGGGGAGACACCTTTCGCACTATGATAACTGATTTTTTTGTAACCGTTCTACATGTTATTGATGTTTACGATGTTTGGTTTCAACAGGATAGTGCAACTTGTCACACATCTCATGCCACAATCCATTTATTGCGTCAAACGTTTGATGGCCGTTTAATTAGCCGAAATGGTGATGTCAATTGGCCACCAAGAAGATGCAATTTGACACCGTTGAACTATTTTCTGAGGGGCGCCGTAAAAGGAAAGTGTTACGTCGACGACAAACCAGAGACAAATGAGCATTTAAAGGCCAACATGCGTGATGCCATTGCCGAGATACGACTCCATACAAAAAAGTGCATGAAAATTGTAGCATTTCTTTAACTTATGAAAACTCTTATTTTTTATTTGAATCTTATCATAATTCTACCCAGTTTCTCACACCACCTATGGCGCGACCTCATTTTAATGTTGACTCCGAAAGATAGAAAGAAGAAAGAAACTTTTCATTTTATTTTACTCTCAGAGTTTTTGCTAGAAGACTGCTGAGAGGAACACGCCGAAGAAATATTTCGAGATGTCTGAGCTGGGGTTTAAACCACGGACTCTCGTCTAAAAAGCCAACACAGTATATAATTGCTAGCACTCTCGATAATATATTGAAACAGTTTAGTCTATTTTCCACTCGTCTTATGGTGATCTACTTACAGATATCTTGGTAGGACCAAAACAAATTGCTGGCCTTAAACTTATGATATTGTTACGTTTTTACCTTTTTAAAAACGTTTAAAATATGAGTTCGTTGATTACAAACAAAGTAAAACAAAATTTGTGTTTAGTTTCAATTAAACTCTTTATTGTACGCACTATTTATGTGTGCCACTGTTTCCAACTTATAAAACAATAACTACAATAATAATTGCTTGTTCGATATTCTTCTATGCCCACACCCTTTGCGTAAGCAACAACACTTGTTCGTTAGGTCTGCATAGCGGAGATCTTCAAACCACGACTGTTCTGTCTTCACACGCAACGCGACTTCACACAAGACTGACTGAATTACTACTACTCGTTGTCTGCTTTGTCTTGCCTTTTTAAAGTCCTACGCAAACAGTCTGACGAACGTTCTTGAAATAGAATGTTCGTGTTCTCGCTTTTTCGAGAACTCTATCCCGACTTCATTGTTGTTTGTGTATTTTGTTCACATTGCTTGTTGTTGCGTTCGCTTAGTTGTCTATCTCCTTTTCTCATACTGATGTTATTGGTTTACTTGTAGCAAGCTCGTTATAGTTGTTGGTGTAGCTTTTGTTTATCGTTTTAATGTTAAACGATGGTACACCGTTTCTATTTTCGTAATAATATCATAATCATAGTCACCTAGCAGCAACTCGTTTCCTTGCCGTTCGCATCTTCCCCCTTTCCTAAAAAACCTGCAAACTGCACTGCATGAGTAGGGGCCATCCCCTGAGTGCTGGTTTCATAAAAAAAAAAAAAAAAATCTGAATCAGAGATCAGAATGAGTATGAGTAGAATCGAATCATACTCATAATTTCTCATACTTATACGCATTCATACTTATTTTAACATTATGGAACCTCTACTCATATTCAAAGTTTGAAGTACTCATCATATTCACGCTTAACAACACGTTCAACTCTCCACAACTCAACATATACACGAATCACAAAATAAGTATTAAATACTAAATACAAAATAAGTATTAAGTACTTAAATAAGTACTAAAATACTTACTGGAAGGTTGTGTGTTTGCTCTGCTTGCTGCTCTGTCTTTTTGCTTATGTGTCTTTTTCTTTTATTTGTAAATGCAACAACGACTAAGACTGTAAATTTTGGTGAATGATTCGAGTCACTTAAATCATTTCTAAGTATTATAAGTATTTTTCTAAAGTTATGAATCTGAATGAGTAGCCTTATGAATCAAATATATTTCGAATGGTATGAGTTTGATATCAACGTTGTACGCATACTCATTGCAACTTGAACTTATACCCCCACGTTGTAGTGAGTTCGAATGAATCAGTGTACGTAGTTAAATTTCGATATTGTTGACTCACTTATATTCAAAATTTCATGATTACTTATGAGTAGCTGAAAAATGATTCATTGCTGATCTCTGATGGGAATATCATCCATTATTTTCATCATGAAATATTTTGCAATTTTGTTTTGTAAATTAGAATACCGTTTAGAAAATTTAAGATCATTTTTAATTATTCAAATGTTGATATTGATCTCTTGACTTAAATTATTTTGGTTCATAGTCATTACCTCGCATAATTAGCTGCAATTGCAATTTTTATCCAATTTGTTTGTAACTTCTTATCTCGATTGAAAACACTCTACTCTTATCAACAGCACTGTTGTTGTTGATATCCATCATGTATTTTAATTTAAACTAAAGCACACACTATTTGTTAAAGTTTCATTCTGTGATTTATTTTCCAAATTTCCAAAACTGTCACACGCTCGAAAATGCAATTTGTCTTTAAAAATCAATTGCAGCATGACATAAATCTAGGCAATAAAATTAAGACAAAAAAAAAAGAAAAACAGAAAAAAAATTAAACTTCATTTGCCTTAACCTGAGTATTTCAACGCACTAATTTGTTTTTTTTTTTTTTAATCCACCAAGCGGCTCTTAAGAAAACCAGCTCAAGCAGCAGCAGCAGACCAACAGAGTAAACAAACAAACAAACTTATGAACGATCAGCACTTTAGAAAAATTTAGTTCACATAAGTATGAACGCAAATTCTCATGCTGCTTAAAGACAATGTTAAAGAGGAGGAAAAAAAAAGAAAAACAAAAAATAACGCAAAACAGGCAGCAAATATTGAGAAAAAATAACTCGAACAACAACAAAAAAAACTGTCCATAATTGATTTGCGATAAGAGGAACGTGATTGATTATGACAATCTACAGTACAGGTGACATGACTGAGTATAACAACAGCAAGTGGACAAATATTTGCATACAACGACAGACTTTTGTGTGCGACAAAAAGACGCTCGCTCGTATGTTTGATCGGGGACCGTTGGTGCAACAGCACACAGATTGATTGACACACATGGCCGTTCATGTGAAGTAAAGTTGAAATATTGCAAAACTTCAAATCGAACATTACAACAGAGATCAATTCCAAACAACATACACGCTGATCATATTGAGCGACATGATGTCGTGTGTAAAACTTAATGTAAGGCATTGTTGCACGAATATGGGAATATTTCTAAGCTTATGCACTCTATAGAAATTATGCATTTAAATGTATGATTGAAAATGGCCTCAGTAGCTTAGAGTAAATCAATGTAGTATACATTCCTCCAAGAAATAATGCGGAAATTACAAGTTTACGTCAGGCAACATACTCAAGTAGTCATTTCAACGTTTTAGTCAGAATTTTATGTGCGGATCTCATCGATCTCCAAAACAAATATGTCTAATCATATCAACGTCCCAACTTTTCTCAACTAAAAAATGAAATGAAGAGGCTTCTTCGGTGCCTGAAATTTTCGGTCAAAATAACGGCACAGTCTCGCACATAACTCACCCATTTTTCACCAAAGCGGCTCTATCATACATACATACAATACAGCCCTTCAGTCAGGATTACAACCTAGTTTCTGTTGTGGGTGTTAATTTTTCTACATGAGTGGCGGAACCTACAGTTTAAAGTCAATTCCGAACGACAGATTTTTGAGAAACTTTTCATGGCAATTTTATTTTACTTTCAGAGTTTTTGCCAGAAATCTGCTGAGAGAAAGTCGCCGAAGAAATATTTTTTCATATTTCATTTAGTTGCAGTTATCTGACTTGGGGTTTGAACCGAGGGCTCACGTCTAATAAGCCAACACACTACCTACTAGACTACGGCGACTTCAATTTAACTGAGGTAATCGGTAGATATGAATATAGGCTTTGGTAAAACTTTCAAACTGCTTTGATTCTAATCATATTCACATCCCAACTTTTCTCATCAAGAAAATGAAATGATGATGGTCTTCTGTCCCTCGAATTTTCTGTCAAAATAATTCCGCAGTCTCACCATTTTTCATCAAACAAAACAATGAGAAATCAAATCCAAAAAGAATTTATTTCTTCCATTGCATTACAGAGACCATAAATCTAACCTTAAAGTGTTTGGATTAGAGACATTACCCTTTGCGGCATCAAAATGCGTAAATACGTTCAAATTCTGGCTCATACATCGCCAAATTCGTTTCAGTAAAAATTCCAGAAATTTAATATCCATGATAATCCCTTTATATTGTTGGTTGGCAAAAAAGTAATGTTCGTTCATAATTCGATCAGACAATTTCATCTGGGCCAAGATCTCATGTTAGATCGGCAGCTCAAACTACAGCGTAGATCTCAAGCTAAAATTCGGTTCAGCATTCAAGAATCTTAAGTGGTGATGGTAGGAAATCCTATTTAGTTTTTTCCAGCTTTTTTAAATGACACTATGACTAGTGTGTTGGCTTATTAGACATGAGGCCACGGTTCAAACACCGGGTGATCTCCAACAAAACGAAATTTGAGTATTTCTTCGGTGACTGCCTTTCAGCGAATTTCTGGTAAAAACTCTGAGAGCAAATAAAATTGCCATGAAAAGTTTTACAAAAAACTGCCGTCCGCAAACGTCTTTAAACTGTAGGTCCCGCCACTCCTTTACAAAATTAACACACCCATAATAAGTGGCATGAGAAACTAGGTCGTAATGCTGAAGGGTTGTAATGGTCAACTATGTCTATGTATGTATGTATGTATGTTTCTTAAATACAGAAAAAGCTTTTTTTTAGGAAGCAAATCACAACCAATAAGATCCAGCTTATGGAAATATAACTCCTTGCGAACCTTCTATCTCTGTCAAAGTACAGATATACGATAAAGTGTATTTAAAGAACTAAGTGCACAAATCTCCCGGTCAAGGTACAATTTTAACACCTCTCTGGTGTGAGTCATGTTGCGTTTGATTAAATACATTACATACTTCGCAACGTGCAAGAAGTGAAGTAATGAAGTAAAACATGTCTAGGGAGGTGCTCTTTGCCGCAAAACTTTGTGACCAAAATTTTCCGTTACTTCAAATATGTCATTGTATCTTATATTTTACTGAACCAACCCTAATACAACGGATCCTGCTCTATTGAAATAAAGATGTTCTTTATCAAAAATCGCTTATTTTGAAGGATAACTCATCTTCCTGGTGGGCTACACCCGGTTGAATGGCATGAAACATCACATCCTGTCCGTTACATGATGGCTGAAAGGGTATAATTCGTTTTAATTATTTGATGGTTATCGAACTTAATCTTCTTTAAGGAGTTTTCTTGTGGTTCGCTGAACTCAATAAAAATTGCAAAGTGGAACTCCTATAAAGTGAGAAGCTCTGTTGCGAGAGAGATCTGTTGTGAAAGACAGAGATTAGAGGGATGTGGAGTACTCTGCTATAGAACTACATGTACAAAACTTTAAAGAAGTTGGTATCTGGCACAAATCCTATGATCCATGTGCTCCGAATACATATCCCCTTATGAAATTCGACATTCTAGTTGCTGAGGAAGAATCATAATTTATTGTCGTATTCACGATGCCTAAATAGGATAGGAAGAGTGTTAACCAGCTATATCAACTAAATCGTGGGGACCGTCTTGTATCAATCTCTGGAACAAATCATATTGCTTTCAATTGGTTCACCCTTGTCTAATACCCTAACGGAACTATGGTTACTTGACATCAAATTATTCCCTAAATTTATTAAACTTTCAAGCTGGTTGTTAAGCTGATTCTATTCGAGTCAAGATTTAATGTGGAGCTCTGGTGCTGATTGTCGAGAATGGGTAGTCAAGACTTGCCAGTGGGATCTACAACAACAATCTTGAAGCTGTATACTCTCTCCAAAGAGGATCTATTTTGTATATGACTTGTACATGGCTTATGAACGTATCCTGTTCCAAGAGCAGAAAGTTTTGGTTACAGAATAAAATATTCCGATTTTAAGGGGCATATCGAGTGATAGGCACGGAATTGCCATGGCAACAGGCTTGGAGGAGACATTATAGTGATACCCTAAAAAGTTTGAGGGGAGTGCAATAGATCGTATAGTTGCAGCATACGATAATAATATTAGGGTGTAGTTGTAAGCCACTTCTTTTGTTGAGTTCTACTCTTTTCCAAGAATCTTAGCTACTTGACCGTCTTAGATGTTATCCGCTTAGGTCAATAGGTGTCAAGGAGCTTCCAAGAGGGATATTAGAGGGGAATTGAAGTCTTTTAATTTTTAAAGTTCTTAAACTATAAAAGAAGATTATAATAACCAATAAAGTTAAGTAAGAAAATTATAAAAGGTAGTCGTCTTAGTTTTACGTACGTACATACATAATTGGTCCTTACAACCCTTCAGTCAGGATTACGACCTTGTTTTTCACAACACTTATGTAGTGTGTGTTAATTTTATATACGAGTGATGGGACCTACAGTTTTTGACAGATTTTTGAGAAACTTATCATGGCAATTTTATTTACTTTCAGAGCTTTTACCAGAAATCTGCTTGGAGGATGTCGCCTACATACCTCTTTTTTTTCATATTTCCTTTTGCTGGAGATGTCTGATCTGGGGTTTGAACCGTGGCCTCACGTCTAATAAGCCAATACACTACCTACTAGACTAGGGCGGCTTTGCCTAAGTTTTAGTTGTCGATAATCAAACCTAGTTCCTTAAATTGGTTCGCTTTAACCTAAAATGGTTATTTTGTATTCATATTGGCAGTTCAAAACTATACAATTTTGCATCAAAAAATCCCATTTCAAAAATCACATCACATCAACGAGATATATTGTCCGTTTTGATTGTACCCTGTATAGGGTATTTTATTGTTTGGCTTGACCAACCCATAGTCTTAATTATTTTATGATTAATTCTCGTATGATTAGCAAAAAGGAAAATTTATTAAATTCACATAAAAGGCAGATTCTCATTGATACAAAACGTCATATACTTGTTACAAGTAAGCAAAAGAGAAGCTTTTGTCATTTTGACAGATGACAGATGATTTGGATGATGGATTGACATGTTAAATAAACTTGATCCATTCATAAAAGGAAATCAAAGAATACATTGGCATTAGCAAACTTGTCCATCAATTTTAATTTTAATTGAAGATGGATCGTGAGAACCACTGAAAATGGAATTTTTTGCGATGCGATCGTATTGCCTTCATATCAATCATCCTGTAGTTTTTTACTTCAAGCTTAACTACTTTAGGAGGGTGATCGATCAATGTTCGATAAAAAAAACTGTTTTGAGAAATTAATAAAAAAAGAGTTTATTAGGGAGGTACTCTTCAATAGAAATTCATAACTTTTGATTTAAAAGTTTTTTTTTTTAATTCCCTTGTGATGGTAACAATATTTCAGTTTCTTAAGTATGAACACTCTTATTACGCTCACATGAGTTTTATTTTCCGTCTTAATTCCCTTCCTAAGTATGCCAGCTATTATGACTTGATGTTCAGTGATTTGTGCAAAACAAGCTCCTCTCAACTACACTCTCCACATCCTTCGATTTCCCGCATATGTGCGCATGCACAGCCACTTTCATACACAATCAGCGTTAAAAAATGTCTGCGTTGGCGACAAATTTACACGTTTTAATGCAGTCAAACGACAGGTTCATTAATTGATGTGCACATTGCCACTGCATCAGTTGTTGCAGCACAGCAACAGTTGCTCACATAAACAGAGTCAAGTTTTAGCCAACTATGTATAGGTACTTGCATGTGACTACAGAAGATTTCAGTTGAATACAGAAGGTTTCAGTTGAATACAGAAGGTTTAGGTTAATATGGTTAAAGTAAGAGCATGTTAAAGCGTTGGCAACTACTTTTTGTTAATTGCTGTGGTAATAAAAAAGCAATACAGGTTGCAAGTTGTTATTTGTATTGCATCCAGAATTCTGGTCGCCTTTAAAATATTTGGTGACTGAAGAAATCTTATTTTCTTGCATGTTGTATATGAAAGCATTTAGAAAATAAAAAAACAAAAATCAGTCTAATCAATAATAAAATAAAAATTCGATTGGAACTGTAGCCTATTAAAATAAAGTCCGCTAATAAAAATCATGCCATTTGCATTGCGAAGTCCCTATAAAGCCGATAAATCACCATAAACAACCGTGTAAACGAGCTGAACCAATTCTATGCCTTAATCAGAAATTTTTGCCAGCTTCCCGCTGTATGCGTTTTTCACTATGACATCTTCAGACGGATACTAGCTATTAGAGTAAAGGTTACGAAAGAGCAGTGTGGTGTCAATTACCCCAAAAATCATAAAATATGCAAAGTGTGTTTCGTCCTTTAAAGTTTCATGATCCTGAAGACTGGCTTTTTCCTAAAATGAGACTCATAGTACTTATACAGTCGAGCTCGCCAGAGCTGGTGCGCTCCTTCCGGAATCCTCTTCTGTTGAAGTGGGTATACCACTTGCCTCGGTCAAGCTAACCATTGCACGGAAATTCTTTCGGGACGCCAACCTATCCTGGGTCAATGAGGAGTCCTGCTCCACCGCTAGGCTCACCTGGCCCTTGATGGATAAAAGGCGTACCAACCAATTACTTGGTCTTGGTCGTGACGTCATCTCGACTACAGTGGCCGTGCTTACGGGTCATTGCGTCATGGGTAGACACGCGGAAAGAATGAGGCTCCCTTTTAACGACTTCTGCCGTGGATGCAGGTCCTCAGAGGAAGAGGAGACTGTCATTCACTTTCTTTGTCAGTGCCCGTCTCTTGCCAGGTGTAGGTTATTTGGCTCCCCATTTCTTGTTAGCTTAACGGAGCTATCATCCATTGATATCAAGGATATAGCTTCGTTCATCAAACTTTCTGGCTGGTTTTCCAGTGCGGGGTAGTCGTGCTTCCGTTGTGCAGCCCTTGCGCTGACCAACTTCTTCCTTTTCCCTCATTGTGGTGGAACTTGGTCAGTACAGGGACTGCGTTCACCCATGGCATCACAACGGGCCGCTATGCGTGCTCAAGTGTGCTTTGTGACATCAGAGCTACCACTCCGACCTAACCTAACCTAACCTAACCTATACAGTCATTTCTACCCAAATGACGCCTATTTGTATTGGTAAAAGGGATTCAATAAACTATCCTCATATATTCCGCAACTCAAGACCAACCCGAAAAATGTAGGTTTAAACACCAGAGTGCAATAATTTGCAAAACTTTCGCCTCTAAATAACGTCACAGAGTCTATCATTAATAACAAAAATCAGACAACATTTTTAAACAGAGATTGAGCTGCCTTCATCCCTGGTTGTTTTACGTTTTAACGCATATGCAAAAGAATTCTTAGAGAGCTTTATATGGGACGGGATTAAAATTGAATCTTCACTATTGTTCTGTGTTCAGACTCTCATGATATTCTGGCCAACTATAAATGGTGACTGAAATTTGAAAAATACCTCATCGATTTACACAGAAAACATAAGAACTGCTCATTCGTAAGCTGGATTTAGTAACGCTGCAGATGTGACTAGGATTGGTTTTTGAAAACAAAAAAAAACAGGGTCAAGAAATACACAAAATGCTGCAAAGTTCTTTTGAAATTTAAAATTTTTGCTAGGTCTTGATATTTCATCTGTTCGTTGCCAGAACAGAACACCCACTGTGATAAAAAAAAAATTAATAGTTTGAACATACTGTACAGGCATACATACATAACTGGCCATTACATCCCTTCAGTTAGGATTACGACCTAGATTCTCATACCACTTTTGTTGTATGTGTTAATTTTATAAATGAGCGGCGAGATCTATATAATTTATAATTCCACTCCAAACGAAAGATTTTTTTAGAAACTTTTCATTTAAATTGTTTATTTACTCTCAGAGCTTTTGCCAGAAATCTGCTAAAAGGAAGTCGCCGAAGAAATATTTTTTATATTTCGTTTTGTTGGATGTGTCTGGCCTGGGGAATAAATGACAACTAAATTGACAGACGTATCTTGAACAAGGTGGACGTTATCAACTTGGAATATCCTAAATAATCAATGATACGGTTGTCCAGGAGCTTAGTAAAAAGAAACCACTTGAAATTGAATTGAATTAATTTGAATACTGGTCAGTGTGCTAGACTATTACCGTTAGGGTCGTGGGTTCGATTCCCACCAGAGGCTCTAGTCTGTTACACTACACCGAGCATAAGGTCTAAGTTACTCAGCTCCTATGCGATTAAATATAATTTGTAATAAATAAAATTAAACAAAAAATAAAGATTATTGAAATACAAAAAGTCAAACGTATTCCAAATTTCCGATTACACTATGCGACAAAATAAAAAAAATTAAATACACCCGGCTAATGACTTAGTGTAGATTGTGAGTTTTGTTGAGTAGATCTCAAAACTATTTTTTTATATTTCTCGAACCCTTCAAACTTTTTTATTTGACAAAAACTGTTTTTTTTAAGACTTTACGCGTAAATTTCTGTATTACTCAAACATTTCTGACCCGATTTCCAAAATTTAAATCTTGTTGGAAAGGGGAGAGATGTACCTATAAAACGGTATACATACATCTATTATTTGACTTAATATGCTATGAGTTTTGATGAGGTAAACTTGGAAAATGCGAATTTTTTTCATATTTTTTCAAGTTTGTCCGTTCATAGTAGCAAACTTTACTTAAAAAATATGAAATAAGTGATTACATTCTAAAATTGCATTATCTTGTGAAGAGATTGGCATTTCGTTTGATCAAATCGGACAAATATTACCGGAGTTATTATATAAATAGTATAACAGTCGTGTTATATTTTTTATATATGTCATCTCATCAAATGAACTTTTAGTTCAAAAAATTTCAGAATTTTTGATGAATCTTGATTGTTTATCACAAAATGTGTCAATGTCACGTTTGAGCGACCACCAGAAGTTGGCCAATGTTTGCGCAAAGGAAAATAATAATATTTGCAAAAAATATTAGCCGACTTCTGGAAGTCTTGCAAACGTGAAATTGACACATTTTGTAATAAACAATCAAGATCCATCAAAAATTTTGAAAATTTTTGTCATTTGATGAGATGACATATATAAAAAATATCACACGACTGTTAGACTCTTTAAATAATAACTACGGTAATTTTTGTCCGATTTGAACAAATGATGACTCAATATCTTCACAAGAGAACAGACTTTAAGAATGTTGTCACTTATCCTATATTTTTTTATTAAAGTTTGCTACTATGAATGGACAAACTTGAAAAAATATGAAAAAAATTCGAATTTTCCAAGTTTACCTCATCAAAACTCATAGCATATTAAGTCGAATAATAGATATACATATGTATACCGTTTTAAAGGTCCATCTCTCTCCTTTCCAACAAGATTTAAATTTTAGAAATCGGGTCAGAAATGTTTGAGTAATACAGAAATTTGCGCGGAAAGTCTAAAAAAACAGTTTTTGTCAAATAAAAAAAGTTTGGAGGGTTCGAGAAATATAAAAAAAAATATTTTTGAGTTCTTCTCAACTAACTGAACAACATGGACTATGTAGTTACTCGGGTGTATTTTCACTGTCGCACCGCGTTATCAATTTGGCGTTAGTACTGTCACAAACGCAATAACAAAAAGGGTGTCATCCGTGAAAAGCGAGAACAATCGAAATCGAATTTCTGTGAGTCGATGAAAAATGGTGGTTAAGCTAGTATTACTCATGTTTGGTAAAATTGGCAGAAAGCTACTACTACTACAAACTACAAACTTTTAATAATTAAAAGACGACTGTAGGTTTACTGATTGATGATGAATCATACAGAGCCTCGTATTAGTTAATACGTCTTATGCACCCCTTATAATGCATATCTGGCACCTCTACTGATATCCCTGACACGTATTTTAATTTCAAGGAATTTTTTGTCAATATTTTTTTTTTCAATAGATGAGAGTGTTAAAAAAGCAACGAATAACTCAACAGTGCAATATTGTACTACTTGGCCTTTAATTTCATGAAAATATAATAGAACAGATTAATATTTCTTATCAAGGAACTACATATTCTCGATATTACATACATGATTGGTCATTACAACTCTTCAGTCAGGATTACGACCTAGGTTCTCATACCATTTTATGTTGTGTCTGTTAATTTTTATGGCGAGACCTACAGGTTTTAAAGTCGATTTCGAACGAACAAATTTTGAGAAACTTTTTCATGGCAATTTGTTACTCTCAGAGTTTTTCATATTTCGTTTTGTTGGAGATGTCTGACCTGGGGTTTGAACCGCGGCCTCACGTCTAATAAGCCAACACACTAGCTATTGGACTACGGCGACTCCATTCTCGATATTATGCATCAGAAATTAAGAAAATAAAATGTTTTCTGCTATTAAATACATTTTGTTTTATTTATACAATGTCTTCGGAATTAATGACATCTTGAAACATAGTGATACATTGTTAGTAAAAATTTTCAATTTGAGATATGTCGCGAAGACACTTTATTTCAAATGTTTAAGTGGACAAGGTGTTTGAAGATTTTGTGTAAAACAAAGTATTTAAAAATTTATTATCATTTCCAATACATTTTTTCCAACTGCTTTTTGTAGTCTTAAATGATATTAAAATGAAGTTCTTTTTCAAAACTAAATAGTAAACCACAATAAAAAAAAAACAAAAAAAAAATTTAAAAAAATATGTTTTATCGACCTTTTTTTCTTTCGAAAGACAGACAGCCTTACCAACCAACTGTGTGCCAAATAATTGCATCTTTTATGGAGACCAAAAAGAAAAACATCTGCTAAATGCTTTAAAAAAATGTTAAAAGACAGAATATTTCAAAGAGTTTTGAAATTATTGCAAACACGCAAAGTTGTCAATTTAAGTAATGCTTAAAAACGAACACAATACTCGTACATTTTTTTAACTCCTCTTCAAAAAGAGTTGAGTTGTGTCAAGTGCATGTATCAGAAGCATGGGCTTGTGACAGAATTGTAAAGGTATGCAATGATTCGAATGTTATTGTCCACACCAAGATATTTGTAGTGGGGAGACTATAAAAAAACCCGAAAAAGCAAAATTGCTTTCTCTTGGATTTAATTGATGCCGATTAGTTAGCGCAACAAAAAGGAAAAGAATATATACTGAGGTTTCATCCTTCTCTAGCGAGACAACGCCTGATTCCGGAGACGATACCATAGATATCTTAGGTAATAGTAAACGTTCAACAGAAAACCTACTATCCTGCCGATATCCATCTTCACTAATCTACACAATCATATTAATCGATTAAAGTCACCGTAGTCCAGTAGGTAATGAAGCCTGAAGCCACTTTTCAAACCCCAGGCGACTTCCTCTCAACAGATTTCTGGCAAAAACTCGGAGAGAAAAATAAAATTGCCATGAAAAGCTTCTCAAAAATCTATTCGGAGTAGACTTCAAACTAAGGGTCCAGCCATTAAACTAACGCACACAACACAAGTGGTGTGGGCAGCTAGGGATGGTGTGACTGAAGGGTTGTAATGACTAATTATGTATGTAGGTGTGTATGTATATTAATCGTTTAAGTTGGCGCATACCCTGTGGTTCTTCCCAATGTGCTATCTTGGGAAATGTTCCCAACTGGTAACCCTCTATTTATCTTCTGACCACTTTGGACCAATAAAGTCTGTTGCAGATCTAGCCCTCGCAAGTAGATTAGCAATTACCAACTATGCCGGAATGAACTGGGACCCTGTATAGCATAACATAACTTTATTCACTTCAATAAGTTGTTTAAACTGATCACGGTACTAACGCAACAGCCTCTAGTCAATCGAAGTCATTGGGTGTACCTGAAGGTATGAATTGGATAAATGGGCCAACGAAAAACTACACGATGATATCGATTTTACCCAAAAAAAAACATCTTTTCAGATGAAGCTCATTTTCATCTAGGTGGGTAAGTTAATAAGTAAAATTTCCGTGTTTGGGTCCCAGAAAAGCCACACGTTGTCTTCCAAAAGCCATTACGAGTGACTGTTTGGTGCGGCTTATGGAGCGGAGGCATCATTGCCCCATATTTCTTTGAAAATGGGGATGATGCAACCATTACAATGGAGAGGTCAATGGAGACACCTATCGCACCATGATAACCAGTTTTTTGTACCTGCTCTTTATGGTATTGATGTTAACGATGCTTGGTTACAACAGGATAGTGCAACTTGTCACACATCTCATGCCACAATCAATTTATTGCGTCAATTGGCAGCAAAGAAGCTGCGATTTGACACCGTTGGACTAATTTCAGCGAGGAGCCGTTAAAGAAAATTGTTATGCCGACAAACCAGAGACAATTGAACATTTGAAGGCTAACATTCGTAATGCCATTAGCGAGCTACGACCCCATACACTCGAAAAAGTGTATGAAAATTGGTCCGATCGAATGAGGTACAGTGAGGCCAGTCACGGCAACCATATGAATGAAATCATATTCCATTTCTAATCGGAAAAATTCTTCTTTACAACAAAAAAATAATTTTGCAAAATTTCAAACCGTTTTTGTTGCATTTCAGTTTTAAATTTAAACCTTTAAATCTCACACCCTATATAAATGAGACATTTTGAGACACATTTTGTAAACATATCGTTGATTTTACTTAAAATAGTAGTAGATTTATCTCCACGCACATTGATATTTCAATTGTCACAACCTCAGCTTGTAATGTACAAAGATGCTGGAATTAGCCACTTTGGTCCATATGTTAGCCAGGATCTGTAAAACTGTAAATTTTGAGAAATTTTCAGAACTCAACCCGAAGCACAAAATAAGTATCAAACGCGTACGAACACTACAATACTTACTAGAAGTTTGTGTGTCTTTTTTGCTTATGTGTCTTCTGTAAATTTTGATGAATGATTCGAGTCACTCGAATTATTTATAAGTATTGTAAGTATTTTTCTAAAGTTATGAAACTATGAGCCTACTCATTGGCTTATGAATCAAATATATTTCGAATGACATGAGTTTGATGTCAACGTTGTACTCATACTCATTGCAACCTGTACTATAATCTTATAAATCAACGTTGTAGTGAGTACGAATGAATCAGAGTACATAGTTAAATTTCAATATTGTTGACTCACTTATATTCATAATTTCATGAGTGCTTATGAGTAGCGAAAAAACGATTCATTCCTGATCTCTGGTCCCTACTGTTATTGTCGGTACTGTTGTTGTGTAATTGGAGAAGATTTAATTCCTTTAAAGGTCTTTTTAAATTTTTATAAAAAGCTTAACATTGAGTTGACAATCAATCTTAGCTTTGCTAATAACACAACAATATTTGATTGTAGGCTTACTTTGCATTTTCTTCACCTTTATCTCTCTTTAACTCTCTCTCTCTCGCTCTCTTTCTCGCTGTCTCTTGTACTCTCTGTCTCTTTGTCAATGGCTTTATCATGTTTGTTTTCAATTCTTTCGTTGAATTTCCGCCAGATATGAAACAATCAGCAGTTTTCTACCAGCTTGCTTTAGGAAAGAGACCTAGTGGAGCTGAAGGTGAGTGTGTGTGTGTGAACCTGAGTCTGATATTAAATGGGGAGACCCAAAAGTGGTAAAAGAAGACATGATTTGATTGACATTTCAATTAAGAAATTAGTCAGATCGGTTTGTAGCAATTCTTTTTAAAATGTTTCTCATTTTTATTTTTTTATTGTTGTCGTTGCAATTGATGGTAATGAAGGGGCATGAAATGTTGCATTTCTGTCTTTTACAAAACTGTCAATGTGACACGACACATGAAAAACAAAAACAAAAGAAAAATAAAAATAAAACAACAACAATAACCTGATGGTGGTGATTGACTGTGAAAAATGTGATGAAGTCGAATTGACCTTCAGAAAAGATGAATGTCCATCGATAACATGGCCCGGCCCGCCTGTTAAGCCATGACTATAAGACTGGCATGGTATAGGTACCCTGTATATTTGACGTTTTCGTTAAAAGGTTGGGTTTGTTTATTGTTGTTTATATTTATTATTTTCATCAATTAATCGTGATTAATTAATGAGTATCAATTAAATTAAACTTAAACAAATACAATTAAAGTGAATAATTGAATATCAGACAGAACAGGGGGGGAACAAACAAATTTAATGATTAAAGATAAAATGTTTCACTAGTCACCACAAATACTAGAGCCAGTGCCAGTGCCACCAACAGTACTGGAGGTGTGTAGTTTTGAAACTGGTTTAGAAATATAAAAAGATCGATAATCGATAAAAGCAAAAAAAAAAAAAAACAAAAACTTAAAATATAATAAAATGTGATGGAAAACATTGCATATTGAGGCCAATTAAAATTATTATTGAAAGAATAATAAAAAAATATCGATTGATTTTTGAATAATTTAAAGCCATCATATTACCAAGACCACTTGTTTCATGTGCAATTGTGATTGATACTCGTATAACATTAGATTCTTGAGTTAGGGATAGTTTCAATGGATTTGAACGACAACCATGTCTATACAATCATGTTTTACAACTCGCAGAATAGTTCTTACTTGTCGACAAGATAACAAAACCACACAAGACATTGTTGGGAAATTCTCTGCATTTTGGCGTACTTTGTTCAACAATGATTGGAGAAAGTAGTACCAAGCTTCTTAAATTAAGCAGATTGGATGCTCTGACAGTTTAGTGGGTAGTTTGCTATATTATTAACGTGAGGAGCATGGGTCGATACAAACTCTGGTCTGTTACAATACACCGAGAATTATTACTCAGCTCGTAATAATTACAATATTGTTACGTTATTACCTTTTAAAAACGTTTAAAATATGAACTCGTAGATTGCAAATAAAATAAAAATAAATTTTTGTTTAGTTTTATTTTATTATTCGCACAATTCTGTGTGCCACTGTTCACAACTTGATGTAAACAACAACAACTGCTTTCTTTTGTTATTGCTCTGTTTACACCCTTTGCATTAACAATAACAATTACTAGGCAATTATTCAACAGATCTTTGTAACGGAGATCTTCAAACCACGATTGCTCTCTTCAAACGCAACGCGTCTTCACACAAGACTGACTGAACTTTACTAACTAACTTGCCTGCTTTGTCTTGCCTTTTATATGGCGGGGTAAACATACTGATGAATGTCATGAACGTTCGCCTTGTTCATGACTTCGCCATCTCGAATCATCGTTGTTTACGTTTATTATTGTAGTGTTGTTGGTATATTTTTGTTTACCATTTTTTTTATGCTGGTGTTTGTTGTTATACAGGGTGGGCCAAAAGAAACTAAGGGGTGTAAAAGTTTAATAACTTTTTTGTTTATTAATCTTTTTTTATTTTTTCTTTCAGATTATATAGACAACACTTGGAGAATTTATAATGGAGAGGTTCACAACTGAACAGAGAACCAGAACAATAGAATTTTATTATTTAAACCAGAGATCAATTATTTTAACGCAAAGAGCATATCGTCGACATTTTAACGTCAGAATTTCGCCCTCTGAAGCGATGATTCGTTGCTTAGTTAATCGTCATCACCAACATGGCAGCGTAAGAGATTTGCCTCGAACCGGTAGACCACGTTTAAGTCGCACTGCGGAAAATATTGAACGAGTACAGCAAAGTGTTAACGAAGCACCAGAAACATCTTGCAGAAGGCGTTCTGCTCAGCTAGGAATGTCTCGTACGTCACTACGGCGCATTTTAAAAAAAGATTTACAGTTATACCCATATAAGGTGCAATTGGTCCAAGAATTAAAACCCGGAGATCATCAGCAACGTCTAAATTTTGCAGTTAAATTTCAAGTGTTGGCCAGAAATGAAATCAACTTTATTGAAAATTTGATTATGAGTGATGAAGCTCATTTTCATTTGAATGGCTTTGTTAATAAGCAGAACTGTAGGTTCTGGGGTTCTCAAAATCCAAGAGCCATTCATCAACGCCAATTGCACCCCATCAGGTGTACAGTATGGTGTGGGATCTATCGGTATCGGTTTATGATAGAATTTTTTTTACGTCCTGCTCTTGAAAACAGACCTGGTATGTGGTTTCAGCAAGACGGAGCCACTGCCCATACTGCCCGAGTCACAATGGCACTTTTAAGTCAAATTTTTGGAGAGCGAATAATTTCTCGAAATTCGGAAATTATTTGGCCAGCGCGATCGCCAGATTTGACAGCACCCGACTATTTTCTTTGGGGTTTTTTGAAGGAGAGAGTGTATGTGAACAAGCCAGAGAGAATCCTTGAACTCAAGGCAAACATTGTTGCAGAAATTCGAACGCTACAGCCACAAATTTTGAAAGATGTTATGGAAAATGCTCTAAAAAGAGCCCATCAGTGCGAAGCTGAAAACGGTGGTCATTTAAGAGACATCATTTTTCATACTTAGTGTAAAAAAATTTCCATTTTGTATATTATATAATCTGAAAGAAAAAATAAAAAAAAGTTAATAAACAAAAAAGTTATTAAACTTTTACACCCCTTGGTTTCTTTTGGCCCACCCTGTATTAAGCATTACGATAATTTGTAAACAAGTTTGTTTACTTGCATTGTTTTGTTTCTGTAGCTTTTGTTTCTGTAGCTTTTGTTTACAATTTTAATGTTAAGCGATGTCAAAGTAAAACACCAGTATCTTTAGTTTTTCATTTTCATAACAGAATAATTTGTGATTGAATTTTAATTAATAAATAAAATTAAGCAGGAAATTAGTTCTTTTACTGCCGTTACAAAGTGATGATAAAGTTAGCTCTGACTTAAGCTAATTTCATTTGAAATGCCATTTCCGTAGTACCAATTTATTGTAGATTCTGAAATATGCCAGTATCGACCGTATTTACACTCAAAGCATTCTTTCGAACTCGCCACAGTCTAGTACGTAGTGTGATGGCGTATTAAACGAGTGCGAAAGGACCCCAGACATTTCGAACAAAAACGAAATAAAAAAAATATTTGTTTAATTGACCTTCCTTCAACAAACTTTTGGCAAAAACTCTGAGTTTAAATAAAACTGGCGTGAACGGCTTTTTAAAACTATCCTTAACATTGGTGGTGTGAGAAGCTAGATTGTAATCCTGACTAAACGCTTGTAATAACCAATTACTTACATAAGTAAGTACTTTTTACGCTTCAAATAAAACGGTGAGAAGGAATGGAGCCTCAAACAACATATAACTCACTGGGTCTACACAACAGTTGTCAGACGTTTCTTTAACTATATGATGGGAATCGCTTGATAAGATGACTAAACTCAACTTGATACGGCGAATACAAGGATCCGACCACACCATTATTGCCGATCCATTGATTAGAGACAATTTGCTGGATCTTCAGTGTCTTTCGGCGACAGTAGTGCGTAAGTAGGTGTAGTGTAGGCGACTCAATAATATTAATGAAGGCTGGAACATACGTGACACCATACTATGGTTTCTCGATTAAATTTAGGATGCTTATTTTGTTATGTGTAGATAGAACAGCTCTAGAGTAAATGGAGAAGTGAGTGAAGTTATTTTTTAGAAGCCATTAAGTAAATCTTATTTAATGCGATTACCTGATTGTGGTTGCGTCTTCCCTGCCATATGACTGTTGAGATGATATTATTCCTAGACGTACTATGTATCATGGTACCGGACTCTTAAATAATGCCCTCTAGGATTACTTTCGATTGGCAAAGCTATACTACATTTACATCATATTCCTATAATGTCTGCTTTCAATATATTCCCATGACAAAATACAGGATGTTGCTCGGAGTCAACGTGACAATTCCCTGTATAGCTCTTGATATGCACCCCGATGTTTCTTTCTGGGAGGCATTAATGCCCCACAGATTCCAGGCATGTGTTCCGATGATTTATTCTCATCATCACAAAATCTACAAGTTGGTCTTGAAACAACCCCCTCTGAATAAGTGTACTCTGACCTTATCTTATTGTAATTTCCCAACACCTTTTACAGTATTCCCTCGATTTACGTCGTCTCGATTTACGTTGTTTCGATTAACGTCGTCAAAAATTTTTTCCCTTCAACTTCGATTTGCGTTGTCATTCGTTGCCTTTTTTTGGAACCAACTGTGACGTAAATCGAAATATTACTCTAACTTTTTTAAGTTCCTTGTTAAAAACATACTACTTTCTAGTATGAGCAATATGAAATTTGATTTACGTCGTTTCGCACATTATTAGCTTTGTGAGGATCAATCTTGCGGCGGTAGATGTCAAGACCGCTAGCTAATAATGTGAGAAAAACATCGATAATTAATACCAACTTGTAAATATTAATTAATAACCTCTAAATTATAAGAACTTAAATTCAGAATACGCTTATACTTACGTCGTTTCGATTTACGTCGTCTTTTTCCGAAACATTCCACGACGTAAATCGAGGGAATACTGTATACAGACTCAATGAGTTCATACCCCTTCTTGAAAGGAAACATATTTAAATATTTTTTTTTTTTTCTCTTTCTTTCAGTCGTCCAATTGTGCGTCAATCAATCAATCAATCATTTTTGGGGGTGTTTCTTATTCACAGCTCATTTCGGATTCTAAATTGCCAGCAATATGTATTACAAAATGAGAAAACGAATCGTGTTGCAATATGGCTGTTTAAGACAAGCCCTCTTTGTTTTACAATCTGGCAGCAATTAATCATTTTAGGGGTGTTTTTGATATTCTACTCTATTTGATTGACAGTCAGTCATCAATCAATTGGGTGAATATGGTTGCATGGTGCCTATTAGTTTTTAAGGGTTGCACACTATGATGTTTTTACAGATTCATTGGATTTTTGGTGTGTAAAAAAAGATATCCGATTTAAATTTTCAAAAGCCAAAGTTTGTTAAATTTGTTTCCTAAAATTTAAAGACTCTTTAGGTAAGTTTTCAATTTAATAAAAATTCTACGCAAATCGCTACCACATGTGTGCTAAAATTGTTTAAAAAACCAGTGATTAATTGCCTTTTGCGCTGATGATGTTAATCATTAATTAGATTAGATTAATAACGAATGCTACAACAAAATTAATTCGTATCTCCCCTTAACTCTTTCTCCCGGTCTGTTGTTTTACTAAAGATCCAAAACAATTAATTCCAATTTGAATTCAAATTTGATTTCATTTGTCATATTCTATTGACTTCCATACATTGTCCCATTGTATCGCTTCATATTCTTTTGAAATGTAATTTATTCCAAAAGAGTGTTCTCGTGTTTTTTGTAAATTCTAATTAATTAATTATGGGGGTACCTTGACCCCGCCAAATAATTTTTGATTAAAATTTATTAATTCTCTGTAATCAACAGCAAAACCAAGTTGTTAACCAAAAACTCTCATCTAATTTGCATATTAAACCATGATTTATAATGTCATTTCAATACAATTTCATTGAAAATAATTTAAAACTTTTGTGACTGTCATATCATCATCATCATCATCAGCCACCAACGCATTTAACAAAATTCCATAGAGATGACACCCTATAAAACGGTGAAAGTATCTTTTGTGATTAGAAATTGATTAACGTGTTAGTGATTTATTTAATGATCTTAATTGTTCAACAACAGTAGGAGCTAAAAATAGTCATTTATGAGTAGGAATCTATTTTTCTTTAACATATTGTTACGAAAATGGAAATGGTGTTATTAAAATAATAAGCAAAAGCTCCAAAAACAACACAATGAACTTGATTATGTATAAAATGATAATCAAAAGCTCCAAAAACAAAACAATGGACTTGTTCACGTGATCAACGAATAAGTTAAAATATAGCAACAAAAACAATGGACTTGTTTACAAGATCGATGAATAAACAAAAATATAGCAACAACGTCAGTGTATAAAAAAATAGCGGATAGACAAATAAATAAGCAACAACAACTCTGTCTAGACGAACTTAAACAAGACAAGACAAACAACAATGATGAGAACAGCTTGTTTACACTTTTGGATATTTCTCGCAGACATTCTCCTTCAAGTGCATTTATCAGACTGCTGACCCTTGTGATATAAAAGGCAAGACAAAGCAAGCATCGATGATTCAGTTAGAATTCAGTGAGTCGTGTGTGAAGGCGACACGTGGGATTTAGTTAGAATTCTCTCAGTCGTGTGTGAGACACGTCACTCTTGTGGGAAGACCTCCGTATAGTGCTTATAAAAAGTTTGCAAGCAGAGAGAGAGAATAACGAACAATTGTTATTGCGTACGCGGAAGAGAATCGTGGTTTGAAGTTCTAACGAACGAGTGTGTAAGGAATAATAACAGCTAAAGTAAATTGTTGTTGGTTAAGTTAAATCGATAAAGGTGACACACAGAATTGTGCGAATAATAAAGAATTGATTTAAAATTAAACACATATTTATTTTAATTTTATTTGCAATCTACGAACTCATATTTTTAACGTTTTTAAAAAGGTTTATTTACAGTTTCATTGCTGATGTGCCAAGACCTGAGCGTGGTCGTACAGTGCGTACATCCGAAAATATAGAACCTGTGGCTAAGAGTGTGCATGAGAATCCATCAACATCAAGTCGTTGTCGTCCTCAAAAATTGAACATTTCATGCACCAGTTTACGTTGAATTTTGTGAAAAGATCTTGGTATGACGCCTTACAAAGTTCAATTGGTTTAAGCCGATTTTGCCAAAAAAAAATCATCTTTTCGGATGAAGCTCATTTTCATCCTGGTGGGTGGGTGGTGGTGGGTGTCGTATTTGGGGCTTAGAAAACCCACACGTGGTCTTACAGAAGTCAATGCACCCATTACGAGTGACTGTTTGGTGCGGCTCGTGTAGCGGAGGCATAAATGTCCCATATTTGATCGAAAATACGGACGTCACAACAATTGCGGTCAATGGAGACACCTATCGCACCATGATAATCAATTTTCTTGAACGATGTTTGGTTTCAACAGGATGGTGCAACTTGCCACACTTGCTTCTCATACATACATAATTGGTCATTACAACCCTTCAGTCAGGATTATTGACCTAGTTTCTCACACCACTTATGTTGTGTGTGTTAATTTTATACATAAGTGGCGGGACCTACAGTTTAAAGTCGACTCCGAACGACAGATTTTTTTGAGAAACTTTTCATGGCAATTTATTTACTCTCAGAGTTTTTGCCAGAAATCTGCTGAGAGGAAATCGCTGAAGAAATACTTTTTGTATTTTTGTTTTGCCTGGGGCTCGAACCCTGGCTTTACGTCTAATAAGCCAACACACTACCTACCTACTAGACTACGTCGACTTCAATGCTTCTCATGGCACAATCAATTTATTGCGTCAAACGTTTGATGGCCATTTAATTAGCCGAAATTGGCTGCCAAGAAGCTGCGATTTGACACCGTTGAACTATTTTCTGTGGGGTGACGTTAAAGAAAAGTGTTATGCCGACAGACCAGAGGCAATAGAGCATTTGAAGGCCAACGTTCGTGATACCATTGCCGAGATACGACCGAAAAAGTACACAAAAATTGATGTGATCGAATGGGGCACTGTGAGACCAGCCGCGGCAGCCATATGAATGAAATAATATTCCATTCCTAACCGAAACAATTGTATTTCACAACAAAATAATAAATTTTGCAAAATTTTAAACCGTTTTTGTTTTATTGCATTTTAAAATTTAAACTTTTAAAAAGCCTACCCTTTACTTGGGTCATCTAGGCCACCGACCGACAAGGAAGAGCTGCAAAGTTGACCCAGATAAAGGCGAAGACGATTCAATTAAATTCGTTCATTGGAAAAAATTCTGCTCTTAGCTTGAACTGCAAACTTCTCCTCTATAAGGTTGTTTTGTAACCAATATGGCGTTAACAAATACTGTTGAGCATTGACTAGATTAATATTTTTAAAAGTAGGAGCCGGCACAGTAAATAGTTTTCTAGGTTGTTAGACGAGAGCCAGCCGTTCAAATCTAGCTTTGATCCCAGCTCCTTCTTTTAGGGTGACATCGCCTTAGAAAATAAAATTTCCCTGAAAAGTTTTTTATATCTGTCGTTCGCTAAACTGTGGGTCCTGCCAATCACGGATAAAATTAACACATAAGTATAACATGGGTAGTGTGAGAAGTTGTAATGACCAATTAAGTGAGTAATATTTTTTGTTTAAAAATTTGAGAAATAATTGTTATGCCAAGTAACGGAAACTTTGAGATTTTAAAAAACCAAAAACTTTTTGCACATTCTTCGTAAATCCATGATTTCTCAATAAACTCATGCATGATTAATACTAACTTTCATCTGCTTTGTGATGACATTAATGACGTTGATATTTACTAGCAATAAAAATAGAAGCCAGTTAAATAGCAGTCAATTTGTATGTATGGAAAATATGAAAACAACCCACGTAGAATTTCTTTTTTAATACGAGTATGATTTAAGTAATGAAGAGGACAGGACAACAAATCAACTTTTGTTTTGTTTTGTCATTTTCATACCCTTTATCATAATGTTGTTGCTGTTTTGTTTTTTTTTTGTCATTAACTGATGGCATGAGACTCTCCTCTCGTGCCTCCGAAAGTATCATCACTTATGGTTTGAAGCCAAATAGGAACGAATTTGAATGTACGTGTGTATGTATGTATATCCATTGAGAAAATTATAATGTTCAAATGCTGAGGTTCTCTTTTCAATTTTGTTTTTAATTCGTATTTATTTGCGATATAAGACGACAATATTTTATTTATACGTTCTGTACCCCCGGATGACAAGAAATTTTATAAGAATTTATTGCAGTTCATCTGACAGAAAGTATTAAATACAAAAGACTGGCAAGCAATTTATGACTTTGTTTTGAGTGAATATACAGCAGAAGAATATTACACACACACACACAGAGACAGACGGACAGATAGACGGACGGACAGATTAAAAATTAAAATATTACGAAAATACATTGAAAACGATGCAGAAAAACATTGAAAAATAACAAGTTTTGCGCCCAGATACGTGTATTTATTGTACAACGAACATGTGTATGTATGTATGTATGTATGTACGAATATGTCTGTACAATCTGTCTATAGTTGAAGAAATTATTAAAATTATTACATAAATATGCGCAATTAAATAAATATTTTATTATAGATATTGTATGTAGTGGATCAGTTATGAAGTAAATTAATTGTTTAAAGGTGACCATACTGTTACGTTTTTAACTTTAAAAGACGTTTAAAATATAAGCTCTTAGATTGCAAATAAAATAAAAATAAATTTCTGTTTAGTTTTAATTAAAATTCTTTATTATTCGCACAATTTTGTGCGCCACTGTTCACAACTTTATGTATACAACAACAATTGCTTTTCTTTGTTATTCCCCTGTTTACACCCTTTGCATAAACAATAACAATTACTAGAGAATAGATCTTTTTAACGGAGATCTTCAAATCACGATTACTCTCTTCAAACACACTGTGTCGTCACACAAGACTGACTAAACTTTTACTAGCTGCGTCGCCTGCTTTGCGTTGCCTTTTATATGGCAAAGTAAACAGTCTGATGAATGTTCTTGAAGGCGCCTTCTCGACATCTCTAAATATGTAAACATCGTTATATCATTATTGTTGTTTGTGTATTTTGTTTACATTTATTCTTGTAATGTTTGTTGTTGTATTTTTGTTTACCTGTTTGCCATAGTTTGTTTTATGCTGGTGTTTGTTGTTATTTTATGCAGTGCGATAATTTGTAAACAAGTTCATTGTTTTGTTTTTGTAGCTTTTGTTTATAATTTTAATGTTAAACGATATAAAAGCAAAACACCAGTATTAAGATTTTCCAATTTTCGTAACAATACGTTAGAAAATTACAAAACGAGTTTTTCGTTTGAAAGCGAAAGGCAATTCCGAATTAATTTTATTTAGAATTAGTTGAGCTTAGAAGAGCTCATTTCAGACATACCATAATGGTATTAAAAGTAGAAAGCTTTCAGGAAAATCATAAGAATGCAATCCAGGAAGTATGTACTGATGGTCAGACCTTATGAAGTAATTGTCTGGGCAGTTTACTTACTTACTGAAATGGCCATTAACAACTCGATTAATGGATTTCGGAGTGCCTTAACACATCCTTCCAGGCACCTTTGCTTCTTCCGTGCTTACGTCAGTTGGTAACACCAATCGATGACAGGGCTTCCTCGATCTGGTCCTTCCAACGCAAAGAAGGACGTCCTCTTCGCCGACTTCCGTATCAAATACCCGTCTTGCTGGAGTATTTTCCTCCTTTCGAACGACATGGCCTAGCCAGCGCTGACGCTGGATGTTAACACGCTGCACAACGTCCATGTCGTTGAGGAGGTCATGCAGCTCACTGTTTGATCGGATGTGGAAATTATCGTCAACTCGCATTGGACCGAAGATCTTACGTATGACTTTTCTCTCGAATACTCACAAGGCTGCTGCATCAGTGCTTAATAGTGTCCACGCCTCTGCGCCGTAAAGAAACACAGGGAGGAGTAGCATCTTGCAGAGTATTAGTTTTGTCGTACGAGAGAGGTCTTTGCTACTCAATTGCCTATTCAGATCATAGTAGCACCTAAAGTTGGATTATAAACAGAGACTAGCGTGTCTAGGTATAATAGCGGCAATCAGAACATGTCTTACAGCGGCGCTGTACGCTCTATGGGATTTAAGTTCGTTGCGCACGTTTTTTTTTTTTTTTTTTTGCGGGAAGGAGGGAAAATGCTTTATGCATTCATGAAGGTCATCACCATACATGGAATGTCGGCCTCTCCCTCTGGGTATACCGAATAAAAACACGCCTTGTCTCCTCACCGGAGTATCATTCCACCTCGAAACCACTGTTGCATTACTTCGAGGTGGACCCCGTTTGGCACCTGTGCCAGTTCCATCATTGTCAGCCTGCGTCCAGGCTCCGCTCTTCTGTTATTCTACTGCGTCTAGATCATATTTTTTCTTTCGCAGGACATAGTGCACGCGGTAGTGAAGACCAAATCTTCGGAGCCTATAGTTAATTTGTTGAGAGAAAACTTTAACATGAAATCCATTTAGAGATTTATGGACATAAAGAATCGATTGGCTTACAGCCCCTTGGACACAACCTCTAGATTCTTTGATTATGTGAAATGCTTTGCAACGAGACTTAGTTACAAAAATGAATGAAGTATTCTGTTAGCTACATACTCTTTTAAAAAAGAACTATTTTATGATACGCATATAGGTCGGGAAAGGATCTTGGAACTGGAACAGGACTTTTAAGTCCTAGAATGAAATACTCCGAGTCCATGGGGCAGCTCACGGGTAACTTCCAAACGTAAGTCTATACCATGGAAAGAGGTGCTCACTTCAACTTAGATAGGAGGTACAAAACACAGGCAATTGCAATACCATTTGAAAGTCAGGAAACCATAGTGCAGTCGGCTCCTATGAGGCTTAATCGGGTGCTAGGTCATGTGGGAATTTTCGAAAATTTTAAACAAGCAAAAGGAAACATTTGGGAGCATGTCAGGTGTTAGGCAGGGATTTGTTATTGTTGACACCGAACAGTACCCTGAAGTTTGTCAGGGCAATAAGCTCGAAGTTGAAGTCAAATTGTAGGTTCATGGATGGTGTGAGTAACACTGACTACAGTGTTGTAATGAACACTTAAGTAAGTAAATAAGTTTGACACAAATCCTAAATATCTTTCCAATATAATTGAGAAGATTATGCTCCTCTTCCTATCTTCCCTTTCTCCAAGTACACCTTTCCAAACTTCTCTGTGCTGTACTTTTCCATTCCACAACCCGTTTGCGTCTTAAATTCATTCATTGACTTAAATTCACACATGATACACGCTCGATCGGCGGACCCGATTGCATAAACTTTCTCGTTCCCCTATTGAACCAAGCTTAGTAAGTAGAATATCGCACTTAAATCATCTGTTGGTAAAATTACTTCTAATCTTTCGCTAAACAGTAAACTTTTATTTACCATAAATTCTAATGCTGGTCACCCCAAATATTCTCCTTTAGACAATATTGAAATAATGATGATTTAAGTTTTTTTTAAATTTATTGAGAATGAGAATTGATAAATTAAGAAAAGTGTTTGTTTAGTTAATTATTGTATCTACAATGGCATGAGTAGGTTGTATGATAAAGTTTTGACGTTATATGTTATACTATATGACTACGCGAGATGGTGTGGTGTTAAAGTCCTGGACGACAAGCCATAATATCCGGGTTAAAAAAATGGAGAAAGCGGAATCAAAATTTTTCCGTCGTGGAATTCGAATGTTTCAAATCTAAGAGGCTATAATTCACTCCAAAAGCAATCAATTCATATTGTAGAGCACAATACTTCTCACACAAGCCACTTTTGTCATAAAGATCGTAATAAAATTCACATTTATTTGCTGTCATCCATGGCATCAACACTGTATCCCTCCAACAGATACGTGGAATAGGCATTCACTCAAGCGCTCTCTTCTCTCCTTTTCAGAAATGAATTTTCAAGTCAAAAAGACGGAAATTTTTTTTGAAAAACTGAATGAAAGATTTCCTTCAATGCTTTCGGTTTTCTGTTCAAACCCAATGACTTAAACTCGAGTATGTTTATTGTATTCGTAGCCGCTGCTGTTGTTTTACTCTCCTAATTGAAATGCGTAAAAAAGAGTGACATTTTGTTTTTGGCATATAAACAAACAAGCACTGGCGTTAGAGAAGTCATTTGAATGTCTTCGTTTAAAACTTTATTTAATTAAAAAACAAAAAAACAACAACAACAACAACAACTTTGTGACAGGGAGCTGAGATCTGCAATTGCCACTTAAAGAGTAAAACAGTTTCTTCTATTTTTTCGCGATATGATTATTTCGTTTGGCATGTTGTTGCTGTTTAAATGTCTGCCTGTTGTAAGTGTGTGTGTGTGTTTTGTATGCTGATATAAATATATTTAAACTACTGCAGCCTCTTCTGTCAAAATTTGATTTACAGTTTTAATTTTAAGTTAAAAACCTGTCAAAAATAAATCATTCAATCGTTTCAAATTTTTTGTCAGCAAAACATTGTTGGCTGCTGCTACTACTACTACTACTCTCAAGCAACGCACATCTACAAATACAATATCAGCAGCAGCAATATAATGTTGTTGTAACTGTCGTTTTGTCGTTGCTGTGCCATTTGTTTTTTTCTTTTGCAGCTTGAATGTGAGTAAATTGTTGAGTTTGTTTTGGCTGATATCGCGCTCAATTTTTGTTGATTTGTTATTGTATGTCTCCGTTAATATGCTCACTGTACATATGTGTGTTTCTGTGCGTGTGTGTGTGCGTATGAATGTTTTCATTTTATTTATTTACTTAATTCACAGTTGTTTTTTTGTGTTTGGTGTAGTAGTTGTTTATAAAAGACAGTTTTTGTGAAATTTCTTTCTTTGCCATTGTATAGCATGTCAGCCATCATGTTGCGAGTCTTTAAGCGCTCTTCCGCTGTTGTTGTTTTGACTTTTGGCGCGCCAAATTGGAGTAGTTGTGTCGTTTGATGTTTGCCAACTGAGAACGTTTTACGGCCTACAATACAATGAGCGCTGAAGGCGTAAAGGGATTCTCTATAAGTTTAAAAAATTAAAATTTCAGTGTAACTCTCCTGAGCATTGATGCTTTTAATCTACTGCTATTCCCTGCAATATTTTTAATTCATGCACACTTTTTTCTATTTTTGGAACTATAGTACATCGTCCAGCTGTTTTCGTCAGGTGAGAATCGGACGGTTTTTCTTCTAATTCTTTGATGGTTTCCATCAAGTGTCATCAAATTTTAGTCGTCTTGGGAAATGGCCAATCAATCACTGTTTTCTCATCCATATTTCATTATCGATCGTATTTCGATATTATTTTGGTCAAGAAGATCAACAGAATACCTCCTAAGCATTTTGTTTTGAATGCTTGAATGACGTTAAAATCCTCAGGTATCGCACTTTATGCTCGGTAGCCGTGGAACAAAATTGGTTTATCAAAATTTTAACCCTGCAGGAGATTGAAGTCGCCGTAGTCTAGTAGGTAGTTTGTTGGCTTATTAGACGTAAGGCCGTGGTTCAAACCCCAGGTCAGACATCAAAGCGAAAATTTAAAAGAAATATTTCTTCGGTGACTTCCTCTCAGCAAATTTCTGGCAAAAACTCTGAGAGTAAATAAAAAATTGCCATGAACAATTTCTCAAAGATTTGTCGTTCGGAGACGACTTTAAACTGTAGGTTCCGCCACTCATGTATAAAATTAACACACATAATCCTGACTGAAGGGTTGTAATGTATGTAATGTATGTATGTAGGGAATTGAATAAGATTTCCACACAGAATTGTGTTGTCCAAACGATTACCGTGACCTCTTGGTGCAGTTCGATATATCTTTGAAATAGAAGCGAATTAGACAGTGGTCTGCTAAGCATCGCATATGCCTCATAACCTTACCTTACATTATTGGGTATTCTTCCACCATATTGACGCAGTTGACATAGGTGGTCAACGTAGTCAAGTTCTGATATTCTAGTGTCAAATTCAAGAGTTTTACTGTTAATGTTGGTTCGTGAACAAAGGCCTAGTGCACCCAAAGGGTACTATGCTTCTCACACTGAAATTTAAAGGAGTTTGTAAGAGTTGCTTTGCTAAAGAGGTTTTGAATATACACATTATAGATTAATACTCAGGATTACAGCCTGCGTTCGCCCACCACTCATGATGTGTTGTGTTAATTTTATCAATTAGTGGCATAACCTCACATGCGGTGTCACAACGGGCCGCTATGCGTGCTCAAGTGAGCTTCTGGTATCAAAGCTATCACTCCAACCTAGCCTAAGTGGCGTCACCTACAAATTAAAGTCAACTCCAAACTACAGCTTTGAGAAACTTTACCAAAGCAATTAGTTGCTCTACGGGCTTTCACTAGACGATTGCATAGTAAAAACTAGGGCATAATCGAGAGAAATATATTTTTTTAATTTTATTTCAAGATGTTAGAGCTGGCATTTGAACTGGAAGTTGTTGTCTAGTAAGGCAACACACAACTTATTTAATTGGTTATTACAACCTTTAGTTAGGTTTACAACCTACCTTCTCATACCAACCATGTTGTACGTGATAATTTTGTCATGAGTTGTGACAGGAACTACAGTTTAACGTTGACTCCGAACGACAGATTTAAGGAACTTTTCTGAGAGGAAGTTGCCGAAAGAAACATTTTTTTTTAAATTTTTAATTTTGTTCAATGTGTCTGTGTTGGGAGTCCGTAGTTCAAGGGTTTCGCCTAATAAGCCAAACGATTTTACACTAAAAAACGTCTTCCGTGAATTGACATCCATTATATTTTTTTTTTTTTTTTTTTTTTTTTGTTCGTACGTCTCCGGCCTCACACTAACCCACCCTCATCTGACCGCGGAGGGCTCGTCCCCATTACGTAGGGACACGTACACGCTACAGTCCGGACTGTAGCGGGTAAGGGAAAAGTAATGGCAACGAGAACATAAAACAGCTACAGAACTTAATCACAAGCTGAATAAAGTAACAATAAACCGGAGCTACATAAGACAAGAACGAAAATACATTTTTATATAATAATTTACAAATTAATGCTAGCATATAAGCGACGTTTAATATTACAAACATTACAATTAAAATCAATAAAATCATAATATAAGTTAAAATCATTACATAATCTACGAAAAGGAAAATTACATCCATAGTTCGTTCTATAAAAATCTAAAGAAAGAGGACGATAGTGCCGTGAAAATCTTGCTGGAATACTGAAATTCAGGTTACAAAGCAAGAACTCAGAATCGATATCACCTTTAACCAGATTAAAAACAAAACAAACCCCTAAAACAGTTCTTATACTATCAAACCTAATCTAGCCTCATATGACGGAAACCCATTGGCACAATCCCACAATCCTAAGCCACGTAAACAGAATAATAAAAACTGCTTCTGCACTGACTCTATTGAATCGCTATGACAACGATAGTATGGATTCCAAATAATAGACGCATACTCCAAAATAGGTCTAACAAGTGAAGTGTATAGCAGTCTTGTTATATAAGGATCAATGAATTCCCTAGCCCATCTTTTCACAAAACCAAGAACAGCCCGAGCCTTGCCAATCATCATACTAATGTGATCAATAAAAGACAGTTTCATATCCAATAATACTCGCAAATCAAGAAATGTAGTCACAGTTTCCAAAGGGCAAGAATTAATCACATAAGTGAACGAAATTACGCCCCCGCGAGAGAAAACCATGCTTTTACATTTTCTCAAGTTAAGATCCATCAAATTAGTCCCGCACCAAGTTACAAAGGAATCAATATTTCGCTGGAGAACAGCCTGACCATGATCATCATCAAAAGTATAAAATAATTTAACGTCGTCAGCATATGTACATCAGAATATTACAATCAGAAATAGCACACGGAAGATCATTATCATTACACAGCCCTGCAAATGGGAATTTTTTTTGTGCAACCAAGATGGTTCCAGGTGTTCCCGAAGGCATTTTGCGCGCTGAACACGAATCTGTATTCAAAAAGAAAAAGGGGGCTGAATCCCCTAAAAATAGCGTTTTTGGCCATTTTTGAAGAATTATAGAGCTGAACACTGACGTGCTAGAACCTTCGCTATTATCAGAAATTGAAAATTGATCTTTCGGATCCGCCATTTTGAATTTTTTAAATGTGAATGAAGATCTGTAATCAGCGATCCCAAAAACCCCTGAGTAACAATTTTCAAGTTAATCTGATTAGTTTTTAAGGACCTCCGTAATGTGTTTCTTTTTCTATTGCATCCCTTGACATAAACCCACCCCCTACTTAAAGGGTGCATGCAAACAATTTGGCTTAGGGCTCATTTTAAAGAGCAAAGATCAATTGTCAATTTCTGACAATAGCGATGGTTCTAGCACGTCAGTGTTCAGCTCTATAATTCTTCAAAAATGGCCAAAAACGCTATTTTTAGGGGATTCAGCCCCTTTTTCTCGAAAACCTGACGTGATGGAAAGTTTTTGAATACAGATTCGTGTTCAGCGCGCAAAATGCCTTCAGGAACACCTGGAACCATCTTGTTTGCAAAACCCATGCAGGGTTTCCTTGGTAAACCTTTATATTCAAGGGTGCAACAAGTAACGAACGAGTGTGTAAAATGTCTCTTCAAAATCTATATAAAAATTAAACGACTGCAGGACTATAATGCATAAGCCGATCATATAATCGGTGCAGAGATTTTGTTCTCTAAAACCCGATTGCTTATTACCAAGGTCGCTGAAAGTGTTATTTTTTCCGTTCTAAATTAAAGGTCACAACAAACCTTTACATATTAGCCGTTTTGAAAGCGTTGATGTATTTCATTCCAGAGAACTGATTATTTCTACAATAACTTTGATTACGTATAAAGGGGAAGGAGTCAATATTTGTAAGGACTCTATAGTGGCACTCTCTCCCTCCGTTGGTAATGCTGTTAATAAACTATTACCCTTATCATTATGCCGTTAATTAAAACAGTTTTATATTGACGTTGGCGACAATTAGAGGCTTAGGATGACAAGATCGAAAATAAATATGATTAAATAGCTTCGAATATTTAGTTTTTATATAGTTTTAAATAAGCGAACTGACTGTGTATAGATTTTGTTAGCGGGTACCTTGCCGTAGCTAGCCCATTGTGTTGTCTAGTATGAGATAAGGCCCCTTGTTTTGATCTGTTAGTGCTGGGTTTGAACCATCCCGAGCTCGGTATGAAACCGGCTAGTTTCCCTAGCGGCTCATTCGCCACCATGTCCGGATCTGCAAACGTTCTGTTACACAAAAACCGAAATGTAGGACACTCGCATGAAAGGTGTTGTACTGATTCCGTTTCCTGACTATGTATGACTTTCCTTACAATAATTCTTATATACATATTGTTACGTTTTTACCTTTTAAAAAACGTTTAAAATATGAGCACGTAGATTGCAAATAAAATAAAAATTAATTTGTGTTTAGTTTTAATTAAAATTCTTAATTATTCGCACAATTTTGTGTGCCACGGTTCACAACTTGATGTAAACAACAACAATTGCTTTTCTTTGTTATTCCTCTGTTTATGCTCTTTTCATAAACAATAACAATTACGAGAAAATTATTCTACAGATCTTTTTAACGGAGATCTTCAAACCACGATTATTCTCTTCAAACGCACCGCGTCTTCACACAAAACTGACTGAACTTCACAAACTTACTCGGCTGTTTTGCTTTGCCTCTTATATGGCAGGGTAAAGAGTCTGATGAATGTTCTTGAAGGCGAATTTCGTGACTTTGAAATCTCTATAAATGTAAACATCGTTGTTTACGTTTATACAGGGTGGGCCAAAAGTCACGAAGGGGTTTAATCGTTTAATCGTTCTTGGGAATCTCGTGGCTTTAGTTCTTGCACTAACTGCAGCTTGTATGGGAAAAGATGTAAACTTCCCTTTAATATTCTGCGTAAAGACCGCCGAAACATTTGCAGCTCAGTAGAGCGCCTTCGAGTTGATGTTTCAGGATTCTCCTCAACACTCTCCAGAACGCGTTGAATATTTGCTTCATTAATTACAGAATGTGGTCTTCCGCTTCGTGGAAGATCCCTTACTGAGCCTTGTTCCTGAAAACGTGTCACTAATTGATTCGGATGGTAAATTCCGCACATTAAAATGACGACGATAGGCTCGTTGAGTTTGAATTATTGATCGATGATGTTCAAAATAAAGTTCTATGATTTTGGTTCGCTGGATAACGTTGTAACCTTCCATAATTAATCTCCCAGATTTATTTTACAAGTCCTAAAAAGAAAAATAAAAAAAAAAATTAAATTAGAAAAGTTATTAATTTTTCAAATCCCTTCGCGACTTTTGCCCCACCCTGTACTTGTAGTGTTGTTGTATTTTTGTTTACTTGTTTACCTTTTTTTTATGCTGATGTTTGTTGTTATACTAAGCAGTACGATAATTTGTAAACAGGTTTGTTTACTGCATTGTTTTGTTTTTGTAGCGTTTGTTTATAATTATATGTGTATATGTGACTCTCTATAACAATTCCAATAATAAGAAAACTCATACAAAAATTTCCATCTCATGTACCAGACAGTAAAATTTATTTTGAATTCGCTTGTCAGTTTGTTGTCAGGCCTTTAGTGTTGTTGTTGTTGTCGTTGCTATTTTGCTTAATCCATTCGTTTGCTTTTTTTTTGTTTGTTCATGCTGTCAGTGTTGCATTTGTTGACACTTGTCGTTGTCATTGTTGATGTTGTTGTTTTTGTTCTAGTTGTTGTTGTTGTTTAATACAATAATTTCTTAAAATCTTGTCTCTTTATTCATATTCAATAAATTTGAGTGGGTTTGATATTTATGTGTCTATGTGTGTGTGTGTGTATGTGGAAATTATTTTCCAAAAAGTACTAAAACAACGATCAGAAAGAAATAAATTTTAAGAAAAAGAATGAAAAAAAAACTTTGTTCATTTTGAAAGATTTATGAATGTTGTGACATATGAAAGATTTTTGTTCTCTTTGTAAAATTAATAAACACATAAACATAAACAAATGTACATACATACATACATACATATGTACGTAATCATTATTTAGATAATCATTTTTAATTTTAAACGCCTCAGTACGAAGTAGAAAGAAATTATTGTAGAAATCCATTTGTACTATTCCTTTTTTTTTTATTAAAAAAAAATTAAGTAATTTTTTACTCTTATTTATTTCTATTATATACATTTCTCCATGCGATATTGAGATTTTTTCGAATTAATATAATAATTAATCTAATATATAAAATTCTCGTGTCACAGTGTTAGTGGTTAAACTCCTCCGAAATGGATTTACTCCTTATTTATTTATTTATTTATTTGCTTACAAGAGCTTTAAGAATGTTATTCTTTTATAGCTCAGTAGGATATACACAAATTACATTGGTCATTAGTATTCCCTAAATTATAGTGCAATTTTTTGTAAAGTATATAACTAATACACAAAAAGGCAATAATTATATTTCACATAAAATTTCTAAAATAAAATTTAAAAAATTAAAAGTAATATAAATTTTTTTTTTTTTTTTTTTTTTTTTTTTTTTTAATTATTTGAGGACACATAGTCAAAAAGTGACTTCTTAAAACTGCTATTTCTCAAAATGTTTTTAATAGTCATTGGTAAGGAATTCCACAATTTAATTGCGTTGACGAAAAACAATCTGCTAGTATTGATGTAAGTGTATCTAGGTATAATTAGAGTTGTATATCTAGTGGATCTACCAAATACAAGCTTCTCAAAGAGATAGGGTGGTTTCTTACGATAAAGAAGATTACGTAAGAATATAATATTTCGCATCTGAAGGTAGTCGATTAAGTCACAGCCCAAGATTATTTTACTCCAGGACGATACACTGCTAAACCTAGTTAAACCATACACATACCGCGTAGCATTATTAAAAGATACTTGCAACTTATGTAGTGACAGAGAGTCCAATTTACTGTAAACCTCTGCAAAATAATTAATCAGTGGAAGTATTAATTGAATTATAAGTTTCCTCTTAACTTCAACTGGTGTGAAGTTAGACGACATTCGTAAATTACGAAGCAAGAGGTATACGTTACGCACAACATGATTAATATGGTCAGTGCATGACAAGGTGGAATTGATCCAAAATCCTAAGTATTTAATCTTACTAACGTACACAAGAGACGTGTTCCCCAAGTAAATTGTTGGAAAATAACTCAAATCATATTCCCATCTACTGATTGGTAGAATGTAAGATTTTCCAGGATTGAGCATAAGGTTATTATCCTCAGCCCATTTTAAAATAGACCTCAAGTCATAATTAAGTTTGTAACTTGTATCCTCTATCAGACCAAACAATTGAAAACAATTGAAAAATTAAATAATTTTCGTTTTTTGATTTTAACGACTTTACGGTCTTATGCTTGTTATAGAAACAATATAATATCAATATAGAGTGGGAGTTTCATTAAAATTACTTCCGATTCAACATTTCTGTTTGTAACTTAACAATTGAACTGAAAAATATTCAATGTTGATTGTTTTTTTTTTCCTTTTCAAGATAAACTATCATTCGCATCCCAATATGCTGATGCCATAATCTTGCCAGCCGACTGACAGAATTAACAATTCGTTGTCGGATTCAGTCAAATGTAAGGTCTCGCAACACCTGATAAGTCATCCCCATTCCGTTAAAATCTTTGTGTCGTACAAAACTATATTTTAAACATTTGCGGCGTCTAAAATTTAGAATACTGTTTATGAATGCACTTCAACCGTATTCTTTTTTTATTTTTTTACTAAAAAGAAATGATTTATTAACACCCAAAATACCAAAATATTAACAAAAGTTAAGTTAAAGTGGGGTCCAACTTACCTTATCCAAGAGAGTTAAGTATCTGGTGGCCATTCGTAATCCCAAGCTCTCATGGAAGGATAACATTTTTGATAGGGTTGCCAAAGGACCGTAAGCAAGATTTGTGGTCTCATGCCATCCATCACATACTGCCTCTATCAGGCAGTGATGGAGCCAATCTTTCTCTACGGGGTACATGTTGGGTAGACAGTACACAGACACCAATGCCATTACTGGCTAATAGACAGAGTACGTTGAAAGTTAGTTGTTCTGATTACCAGTGCACTCTGTTCCACTCCAACAAAGGCATTATATGATATAATTAATTGGCTTCCCTCCGACACAGAGGAGTAAGACTCAATGCAGTCAAATCCTGCCCTAATCTGGACTATGGACACGCTACTACTCTAGGAAACATAATCGCACTTGGGTCGATTATATGATTACTAAGAACATTCGATTTTATAATTCCGACTTGGGAATTTTGGTTAGAGGAACCGTCGACTCCCAATGGGACCATTGAAATTTACACTGATGGCATAAAGATGAATGACATGGCCTTGATATTAAACTTTCTTATAGGCTGCCTGATCACTGTAGTGTTTCTCAAACAGACGTCATGGCAATTTTGAAAGCGGCGCAATGCTTGTTGAGGGAAGAATTTTCCCTGAAAATCTCTTGATTTACTCTGATATCCAGGCTGCGATTAATTAAAAGTTCGTCCTTGTTCATGAATATCGCGAACTTCGTGAAGAAGTTTCTGATCATTCAAAGGTAACTCTTATATAAGTTCCCGGACACAGGAATATCGCAGAAAATTGCATTGTCGATGAGCTGGACAGGTTCAGTACGGAGCTAGCAATCTCCGACATGTTACAGGGCATAGGTATTCCCATTGGATTAATTAATTTAGATATTGTCCACTCGTTTTACGGGGAGGCTCAATCTCGTTGCCAGCGGGAACATACGTGCAATATTTCCAGACTTTGCGGGGCACGCATGAACACTTGTGTCTTTGAATTGTATGGCCATCCATCCCATAATAGCGATCCTTAAGGGCCATTGTTCATTTGGTAGGCATGCCGATAGATTCAGGAATTGTGGGTCTGAGAAGAAGCAAGAGATTGTCTTTCACCTCATGTGTCAGTGTTCTGGTCTTGTCATGAAGAAATAGAAGTTTCTGAACTACCATTTTCTGATATCGTTGATCTAGCCCTCTAATATAAAGATTACTGCAATAGCAAGATTCTCTCTTAGAAATGGTTGACCACCGAGTAGAATTAATTGTGATATCACAATTGGCTTAAATGCTGGTCTATGTGGGATCTCTACCTTTGAGGGGATCCGCCACCTAACCTAATCTACCTTAACAATAACAAATTAACAATTAAGTTATAAAACAAATCTCATGATGTTATGATATCTACTCCACAGAAATAACAATATTGACATAAATGGTGTCACAACCTTTAGAGTTTTCACGATTAATGATACAGGAAGGTCTGTCAGTATTTTTTGTGAAAACCTGCTGATTTTATCAATCAGATACTCCCGTTATTTTGCTGTTTGACTGAATTATATATTTCTGTGTATCTGTCTTACGATTTGGTAAAATCGTGGTTTGGTTTGGATGCAATAGAAATTATCACCTTGGTTGGTGATAATTTCATATTAACTTTTATCATAACGTCGGATTCCTTTTAATGATACACAGCAGAGAAGAGCTTCAATGTGATATAGAAATTCTCCAATTCTCTTCTAATGGTCACGGTGCTGTCAGTAAATAAGAGTTTATCCCTAATTATTAGTAAGTATGTCCTTTATAAGTATCCTTTTACAATTTAGTGGAATACGGTTTCAATATCGTTGATGTTTGTTTCGACTACGTAGCCGGTGGTAGCCAGTTAAGGAGAGTAACAATGCGTTAAATGGAAAAATTGTAAGCGTAGTTGTGTTCATGAACGTGACTATTGTCATGATACGTTCCGAACTAGCCGACCACCAAACCGTAATCACGTAGAAACTCTTTGTTAACTGGTACAATTTTCTAAGACTTTAACATCGTTGAAAGTGTTTATTTAGAAGAAATTTTGCGATTTCTCAGTGCTTATTACTAAAGTTATTGTCTTGACGCGCTGAAGTGTATACAGTGGACAGCAAAAGTCTAGGTACCCCAGTATGTATAATGAATATTAAGCAGTTTAGAATTTATTTAGGAAATAATGATTAAGAGAGAGTATTTAAACATTCTAAAGAACAAATTCAACAAAAGTTCGGAAGAATTAAGAATTCTATATGCTACAATTGCATGAATCCATTCATACTGCTGCTAATGTGTAGATGTGATTTGTCTACCAAAGTCCCCCACAGGTTTAATACTCTTGCACAAAGTCCCAATATGACTTCAAGACAATACTATTTCGAACAACGGTTACGTAGTCGCTCAACCTGAAGCAAAAGTAAACTGAAGAATTTGCTCATGAGGCCATAGCGGCAAATGTCAACAGACAAAACTGGTACATTCAATGCCAAATAGATTAACCTTACCTTACTAAATAACATTTATTTAATATATTGGACCTTTGAATTTTGAATTTAGTTCTTCTTGAGTTCTTCTTGGAGTAAACAGAAAGTTTCCCTTATATTTCTTACGGTTTGTGAAAAGTGTTGAACATTTTTTCTGTTTCATAATAAAATAGAAATAAATTAATAAAATAAATATAAAAACATCAATGGTTTTTGCATATTATTGCTTAAAATTCATAAAATTGCTAAAATATGTTGGGGTACTTAGATTTTTGCTGCCCACTGTATACATATTAAAAAAATTTTTCAGTCACCGACAGAATTTAGAAAGAAATTAAATTCTTTCTTTCTTTAAGTTTGTAAACTTTACCTCTTCAGGGACGATTTTTTTATGGTGACAAAAAAAATGATTAAATTTTGTTTTCTTTTTAAATTAATTAACTTTATTTTAATAGGAATTCAAAAAGCAAAAAAAACGAAAATTCAAAAAAATAGATAACGTCCACATTTGTGGCCACTGAGCGTTAATGGTAATATATGTGTGAAATGGTTTCTTACATTCCGGGCATATCAGGCATATACAGGGTGGGCCAAAAGTCACGAAGGGATTTGAAAAATTAATAACTTTTCTAGTTTAATTTTTTTTTTATTTTTCTTTTTAGGACTTGTAAAATAAATCTGGGAGATTAATTTTGGAAGGTTACAACGTTATCCAGCGAACCAAAATCATATAACTTTATTTTGAACATCATCGATCAATAATTCAAACTCAACGAGCCTATCGTCGTCATTTTAATGTGCGGAATTCACCATCCGAATCAATTAGTGACACGTTTTCAGGAACAAGGCTCACTAAGGGATCTTCCACGAAGCGGAAGACCACATTCTGTAATTAATGAAGCAAATATTCAACGCGTTCTGGAGAGTGTTGAGGAGAATCTTGAAACATCAACTCGAAGGCGCACTGCTGAGCTGCAAATGTCTCGGCGGTCTTTACGCAGAATATTAAAGGGAAATTTACATCTTTTCCCATACAAGCTGCAGTTAGTGCAAGAACTAAAGCCACGAGATTCCCAAGAACGATTAAACGATTAAACCCCTTCGCGACTTTTGGCCCACCCTGTATATTCTTAACATTTCTCACAAATGTAGAGAGTCCGTCTTGCACAATTTTTATCGTGACATCTGTGGGGATTATTCAGTTCCTTGTATTTAGGATAATGACTTATACCGTCCAGTCTGATTCCGGGGTTAACTTTAGTGCAGCTGTTAGATTTTTTAGGTAGTGATGGTAAAACTTATTATATTAAATATATCTGATAATATTTTTTTCAAATATTAACGATTTCTTGATATAATCCAATAAAACAGATTGTCAAAGAATTATTTGACATTTTGTTTTAAATATCCAACTATGCACCGGAAATAATATCATCAGTGCAGACAAACGATAAAATATTTACTTCTCTTGTAAGAAGATATGGTAGTCAATAAGTTATTATTAAATTTTTGTTGTTTTTATTATTATTACAATTATAATTGAAAAAAATCAAACGTCCACATATGTGGACAAGGGCGTGAAGAGGTTAACTTATTTAAAGATTTTAATTTTTGAAGTCGCCGTAGTCTAGAAGGTAGCCTGTTGGTTTATCAGGCTTGGTTAAAGTCCTAGCTTCGATATCTCGAATAAAATTGAAAATAAAAAAAAAATAAAAAAATTTTCATTTGGCTGTAGTAGTGTAGTCTGTAGTCGACCCCTCCACCAGTGTTCGAAAAAATACTGTACACTAACCATTGTGTACGTAACTGATAAAATACTTTTAACTTTCATTTAAGTGTTTGCGAACTCGTACGCAAACACATTACGTACACAACATGTACACAACAAATGAACGCAAACTCTAACATAACGTACAGAACAGACTTCACAAACACTATTTTTTAGTGTTCGTGTACAAAGTACACTAAAAAGATCAGTACACAACGAAAAAAATTGGGTTTTAGTGATATTTTTTGAGTACACTAACATTTTTAGTGTACGCGAGAGTTTATATTCTCATTCAATAAGAGAGAGAGAGAGAGAAAAATTGCCAGTTTTTATTTGTATTCTTAAGCGAAATATGTCTATTATTCCTAAATAATAATAAATGACATCAAAAACCACAACGCGATCTCTAAAAATACCGAATGAGCTCTCGCGTACACTAAAAATGTTAGTGTACTCAAAAAAAAGATCACTAAAACCCAATTTTTTTCGTTGTGTACTGATCTTTTTAGTGTACTTTGTACACAAACACTAAAAAATAGTGTTTTTAAACTCTTTTCTGTACGTTATGTTAGAGTTTCCGTACATGTTCACAAACATTAAAAAAGAAACGAAAAGTTTCGCTCTCGTTGTAGTGAATGTGTTTGTGTTCTTTACCCACGACATTCAGTACAGTATATAAACGTTGCGTACTTTAGAGTATTTTTTCGAACACTGCCCTCCACTAACAGGTATGTAAAATTAACACACACAACATTAGTGGCATGAAAGGCTCGTTCATAATTTTGATTAAAGAGTTCTAATGACAAAATTAATTAAATTTTAATTTTTGACACAAATCCTAAATTGAATACAACTAAAGCCATACAAAGAAAAACTAACAACAAAGTATACCTAAAGTAAATATTTAACATCACTTTGACTCACATACATTCATACATACATACATACATATTAAGTATTAAAAAGTTATCACCTCACCTAGATTTGTGTAAATCAAATTCAATCTCGACATGAAAACTTCTTTAACTCTTACGAGTTATACGAGTGTGTACGTACGTCTGTATGTATTTCCCATTAGTGAAACAACTTTGCCAAATCTTACGTAGAAAAACATAAATTCATGTTCACTACCTCCACCTAAGGTAAAATCGAAAAGAAATTCTGTGATAAAAATTTTATTGGCGATTTTGCTTCTCTTCATTCATGGCTTCGAGACTTTAACGTATTGGTTTTTCTTACGTAAAGTATCACATGACGGTGCTATTAATGATGGTACAAAGTGTGGTGTAGAGGTGGTAGAGGAGGGAAGGTAGAGAGAGGGCAAGTCGTCAAATGTACATCAATGCCAATAAATTGTACAACTGCCATACGTTATCTAATGTCCTGGCAATTCTGTATACTCAGCCCTCATGCTCATGCTCATTTTATTTGATTTAAACTAATTTATGTCCTTTAACTACTACAACTACAGCTACAACTACAGCTACAACAACAACTACAACTATACCGTAAATAGCATTTCTCAGCTATAAAACTATCATGTTTTAGTTGCTACAACCAAGAACGTTCTACGATTCTACCATAATAAATGATGTTCCATCGTTGCGTGTGCATGTGAGTTTATTTGTTTGTGTTGGTATAGTTTATATCTTCTTCTATTTTATTATTATTTTCATGTCCTTTTTCTTCTTCTTCTGCTTTGTCGTTTTCTCTGATACGTCTTAAGGAACATAAGTTTTCTTTTCTTGTCGTTCTTGTAGCTTTTGCGTACCCTGGTCGCTGTGCTAGTCATCATTGTGGCAGTCGTTTGGTAGTGGTAGTGGCAGTGGCAGTGTTAGTGGCATAGTTTGACTAGCAATAATGTCCTTTGATGGCAGTTGATTGTATTTGTGTAATATTTCACACAAAGTTTCATGTTATACAACAGTGCTGGTGATTTTTATTTACGAGGGTGGTGGAGTTCAGTTTATATACATATTGTTACGAAAATGGAAATGGTGTTATAAACAGAAGCTACAAAAACAAAAACAATGAACTTGTTTACATACTAAACAAGTAAACAAAAATGCAACAACAAACATAACATAACAAGGATAAATGTAAACCAAATACGCAAACAACAATGAATCAACGATGTTTACATTTACAGAGGTCTCGAGAGGCGAAACAACGAACATTCAACTTCAAGAACATTCATCAGACTGTTTACGTGGACATATAAAAGGAAAGGCAAAGCAGGCAACGAGGGAGTAAAAGTTCAGTCAGTCTTGTGTGAAGACGTGTTTGAAGAGAAAAATCGTGGTTTGAAGATCTCCGTTGCAAAGATCTGTCGAATAATTGTTGTCGTTTATGCAAAGGGTGTAAACAGAGGAATACCAAAGAAGAGCAATTATTGTTGTTACATCAAGTTGTGAACAGAAGAATTTTAAATTTAAAGAATTTTAATTAAAACTAAACACAAATTTATTTAAATTTTTATTTGCAATCTACGAGCTTATATTTTAAACGTTTTTAAAAGGTAAAAACGTAACAATATGATAACTGGCTCTGCTTATTAGCTAATTGCGGAACTTTCAGTGTGAAATTTCCATTTTTATCTCTTAAATTTGAAAGAGAATTTTAGATCTCTCCGGAATCAAGATCTGGCATGTCTCCGACATGGTGTGACAACATTTGGACCCAGGAATGGGTTTAATCTGAAACTAACTTTTTTCTCGTGGTTGAAGAAGAAATTTAGTTCGTGATAGGGCACCTCCCATTCAAGTTACTTGTTGTATCAAGAGATTCCCGCCATACAAAGCATCCATTGGTTAAGACAGGTTTGACTATTGCCATGTAGATCTAGTCAGTCGTTCTAGATCCCAGATGCCATTTTTCTTTTATTTCGCCTATAATGCCAGATGGGATAGGATGCATGCAAACAAGGTAAAGCTTCTGATCGTGGTCAACATGGCGACCACCCGAACGTTATTTGTCTTGCTGTATTCAAGTTGACACACAGCCTCCTCGCGACTCCTCCTGGATAGCATACTAGTACCCCCGTGCAGCGTAGTCCAATCCCCTAGACTTTAAATTTATGTTATGCGTAGGCCTTGGAACATACATACATACATAATTGGTCATTACAACCCTTCAGTCAGGATTACGAATTAGCTTCTCACATCACTTATGTTGTGTTTGTTAATTTTATACATGAGTGGACGGGACCAACAGTTTAAACTCGACTCCGAAGAACTGATTTTTTGAGAAACTTTACATGGCAATTTTATTTGCTCTAAGAGTTTTTGTCAGAAATCTGCTAAAAGGAAGTCATATTTTCGTTTTGATGTCAGACCTGGGATTTGAACCGAGGCCTTACGTCTAATAAGCCAACATACTACCTACTAGACTAAGGCGACTTGGGCTTGGAACCCACCACGTAAAAACAGAATTCAATGAAAGCAATATCACAAGCCTATAACAAGATCCCCTGAAAAGTAGACGCTCAAGGCAAACGTTTAAAGGGCTATGATTTAAGAACTGGCACATGGAACGTCCGGACCCTGAATAGGATAGAAGCTTCCTCCCAACTGGCAGATGTCCTCATGAAATGTACGACTGACGTCACTGCTATTCCACGGGTGTGAATTTGCACGTTCCACGGGTGTGAATTTGCACGTTCCACGGGTGTGAATTCGCACGTTCCATGGGTGTGAATTCGCACGTTCCACGGGTGTGAATTCGCACGTTCCAATGGGTGTGAATTTGCACGTTCCACGGGTGTGAATTTGCACGTTCCACGGGTGTGAATTCGCACGTTCCATGGGTGTGAATTTGCACGTTCCATGGGTGTGAATTTGCACGTTCCATGGGTGTGAATTCGCACGTTCCATGAATGTGAATTCGCACGTTCCACGGGTGTGAGTTTGCACGGTTCCATGGGTGTGAATTTGCACGTTCCACGGGGTGTGAATTCGCACGCTCCACGGGTGTGAATTTGCACGTTCCACGGGTGGTGAATTTGCACGTTCCACGGGTGTGAATTTGCACGTTCCACGGGTGGTGAATTTGCACGTTCCACGGTGTGTGAATTTGCACGTTCCATGGGTGTGAATTTGCACGTTCCACGGGTGTGAATTTGCACGTTCCACGGGTGTGAATTTGCACGTTCCAAGGGTGTGAATTCGCACGTTCCACGGGTCGTGAATTCGCACGTTCCACGGGTGTGAATTTGCACGTTCCACGGGTGTGAATTTGCACGTTCCACGGGGTGTGAATTTGCACGTTCCACGGGGTGTGAATTTGCACGTTCCACGGGTGTGAATTCGCACGTTCCACGGGTGGTGAATTTACACGTTCCATGGGTGTGAATTCGCACGTTCCATGGGTGTGAATTCGCACGTTCCACGGGTGTGAATTTGCACGTTCCACGGGCTGTGAATTTGCACGTTCCACGGGTGTGAATTTGCACGTTCACGGTTCAACGGGTGTGAATTTGCACGTTCCATGGGTGTGAATTTGCACGTTCCACGGGTGTGAATTCGCACGTTCTACGGGTGTGAATTTGCACGTTCCACGGGTGTGAATTCGCACGTTCCACGGGTGTGAATTTGCACGTTCCATAGGTGTGAATTCGCACGTTCCACGGGTGTGAATTTGCACGTTCCACGGGTGTGAATTTGCACGTTCCATGGGTGTGAATTTGCATGTTCCACGGGTGTGAATTCGCACGTTCCACGGTTGTGAATTCGCACGTTCCACGGGTGTGAATTTGCACGTTCCATGGGTGTGAATTCGCACGTTCCACGGGTGTGAATTTGCACGTTCCACGGGTGTGAATTTGCACGTTCCACGGGTGTGAATTTGCACGGTCCACGGGTGTGAATTTGCACGTTCCATGGGTGTGAATTCGCACGTTCCACGGGTGTGAATTCGCACGTTCCACGGGTGTGAATTCGCACGTTCCGCGGGTGTGAATTCGCACGTTCTATGGGTGTGAATTCGCACGTTCCACGGGTGTGAATTTGCACGTTCCACGGGTGTGAATTTGCACGGTCCACGGGTGTGAATTTGCACGTTCCATGGGTGTGAATTCGCACGTTCCACGGGTGTGAATTCGCACGTTCCACGGGTGTGATTTCGCACGTTCCACGGGTGTGAATTCGCACGTTCCACGGGTGTGAATTTGCACGTTCCATGGGTGTGAATTTGCACGTTCCATGGGTGTGAATTTGCACGTTCCACGGGTGTGAATTAGCACGTTCCACGGGTGTGAATTTGCACGTTCCATGGGTGTGAATTCGCACGTTCCATGGGTGTGAATTCGCACGTTCCACGGGTGTGAATTCGCACGTTCCATGGGTGTGAATTCGCACGTTCCATGGGTGTGAATTCGCACGTTCCACGGGTGTGAATTTGCACGTTCCACGGGTGTGAATTTGCACGGTCCACGAGTGTGAATTTGCACGTTCCATGGGTGTGAATTCGCACGTTCCACGGGTGTGAATTCGCACGTTCCACGGGTGTGAATTCGCACGTTCCGCGGGTGTGAATTCGCACGTTCCATGGGTGTGAATTCGCACGTTCCACGGGTGTGAATTTGCACGTTCCACGGGTGTGAATTTGCACGGTCCACGGGTGTGAATTTGCACGTTCCATGGGTGTGAATTCGCACGTTCCACGGGTGTGAATTTGCACGTTCCACGGGTTGATTTCGCACGTTCCACGGGTGTGAATTCGCACGTTCCATGGGTGTGAATTCGCACGTTCCACGGGTGTGAATTTGCACGTTCCACGGGTGTGATTTCGCACGTTCCACGGGTGTGAATTCGCACGTTCCATGGGTGTGAATTCGCACGTTCCACGGGTGTGAATTCGCACGTTCCACGGGTGTGAATTTGCACGTTCCACGGGTGTGAATTTGCACGTTCCACGGGTGTGAATTTGCACGTTCTACGGCTGTGAATTTGCACTTTCCACGGGTGTGAATTTGCACGTTCCATGGGTGTGAATTTGCACGTTCCACGGGTGTGAATTTGCACGTTCCACGGGTGTGAATTTGCACGTTCCACGGGTGTGAATTTGCACGTTCCATGGGTGTGAATTTGCACGTTCCATGGGTGTGAATTCGCACGTTCCACGGGTGTGAATTTGCACGTTCCACGGGTGCGAATTTGCACGTTCCACGGGTGTGAATTTGCACGTTCCACGGGTGTGAATTTGCACGTTCCACGGGTGTGAATTTGCACGTTCCATGGGTGTGAATTCGCACGTTCCACGGGTGTGAATTTGCACGTTCCATGGGTGTGAATTTGCACGTTCCATGGGTGTGAATTTGCACGTTCCACGGGTGTGAATTTACACGTTCCACGGGTGTGAATTCGCACGTTCCACGGGTGTGAATTTGCACGTTCCATGGGTGTGAATTCGCACGTTCCACGGGTGTGAATTTGCACGTTCCACGGGTGTGAATTTGCACGTTCCATGGGTGTGAATTCGCACGTTCCACGGGTGTGAATTTGCACGTTCCACGGGTGTGAATTTGCACGTTCCATGGGTGTGAATTTGCACGTTCCACGGGTGTGAATTCGCACGTTCCACGGGTGTGAATTTGCACGTTCCACGGGTGTGAATTTGCACGTTCCATGGGTGTGAATTTGCACGTTCCACGGGTGTGAATTTGCACGTTCCACGGGTGTGAATTTGCACGTTCCACGGGTGTGAATTTGCACGTTCCATGGGTGTGAATTTGCACGTTCCACGGGTGTGAATTTGCACGTTCCATGGGTGTGAATTTGCACGTTCCACGGGTGTGAAATTGCACGTTCCACGGGTGTGAATTTGCACGTTCCACGGGTGTGAATTTGCACGTTCCACGGGTGTGAATTTGCACGTTCCATGGGTGTGAATTTGCACGTTCCACGGGTGTGAATTAGCACGTTCCACGGGTGTGAATTTGCACGTTCCATGGGTGTGAATTCGCACGTTCCACGGGTGTGAATTCGCACGTTCCACGGGTGTGATTTCGCACGTT
>OV656866.1:81235572-81414475 GCA_927399465.1 Sarcophaga caerulescens | reverse complement strand
AATTCGCACGTTCCACGGGTGTGAATTTGCACGTTCCACGGTGTGAATTTGCACGTTCCACAGGTGTGAATTTGCACGTTCCACGGGTGTGAATTAGCACGTTCCACGGGTGTGAATTTGCACGTTCCACGGGTGTGAATTTGCACGTTCCACGGGTGTGAATTCGCACGTTCCATGGGTGTGAATTCGCACGTTCCACGGGTGTGAATTTGCACGTTCCATGGGTGTGAATTTGCACGTTCCACGGGTGTGAATTTGCACGTTCCACGGGTGTGAATTTGCACGTTCCACGGGTGTGAATTTACACGTTCCACGGGTGTGAATTTGCACGTTCCACGGGTGTGAATTTGCACGTTCCACGGGTGTGAATTTGCACGTTCCATGGGTGTGAATTTGCACGTTCCACGGGTGTGAATTTGCACGTTCCATGGGTGTGAATTTGCACTTCCACGGGTGTGAATTTGCACGTTCCACGGGTGTGAATTTGCACGTTCCACGGGTGTGAATTTGCACGTTCCATGGGTGTGAATTTGCACGTTCCACGGGTGTGAATTTGCACGTTCCACGGGTGTGAATTCGCACGTTCCACGGGTGTGAATTTGCACGTTCCATGGGTGTGAATTCGCACGTTCCACGGGTGTGAATTTGCACGTTCCACGGGTGTGAATTTGCACGTTCCACGGGTGTGAATTTGCACGTTCCATGGGTGTGAATTTGCACGTTCCACGGGTATGAATTTGCACGTTCCACGGGTGTGAATTTGCACGTTCCACGGGTGTGAATTTGCACGTTCCATCGGTGTGAATTTGCACGTTCCACGGGTGTGAATTTGCACGTTCCATGGGTGTGAATTCGCACGTTCCACGGGTGTGAATTTGCACGTTCCACGGGTGTGAATTTGCACGTTCCATGGGTGTGAATTTGCACGTTCCACGGGTGTGAATTTGCACGTTCCATGGGTGTGAATTTGCACGTTCCATGGGTGTGAATTTGCACGTTCCACGGGTGTGAATTTGCCCGTTCCATGGGTGTGAATTCGCACGTTCCACGGGTGTGAATTTGCACGTTCCACGGGTGTGAATTTGCACGTTCCACGGGTGTGAATTTGCACGTTCCACGGGTGTGAATTTGCACGTTCCACGGGTGTGAATTTGCACGTTCCACGGGTGTGAATTTGCACGTTCCATGGGTGTGAATTTGCACGTTCTACGGGTGTGAATTTGCACGTTCCACGGGTGTGAATTTGCACGTTCCATGGGTGTGAATTCGCACGTTCCACGGGTGTGAATTCGCACGTTCCACGGGTGTGAATTTGCACGTTCCACGGGTGTGAATTTGCACGTTCCACGGGTGTGAATTTGCACGTTCCACGGGTGTGAATTTGCACGTTCCACGGGTGTGAATTTGCACGTTCCACGGGTGTGAATTTGCACGTTCCACGGGTGTGAATTTGCACGTTCTACGGGTGTGAATTTGCACGTTCCATGGGTGTGAATTTGCACGTTCCACGGGTGTGAATTTGCACGTTCCATGGGTGTGAATTTGCACGTTCCACGGGTGTGAATTTGCACGTTCCATGGGTGTGAATTTGCACGTTCCACGGGTGTGAATTTGCACGTTCCACGGGTGTGAATTTGCACGTTCCACGGGTGTGAATTTGCACGTTCCACGGGTGTGAATTTGCACGTTCCACGGGTGTGAATTTGCACGTTCCATGGGTGTGAATTTGCACGTTCCACGGGTGTGAATTTGCACGTTCCACGGGTGTGAATTTGCACGTTCCACGGGTGTGAATTTGCACGTTCCATGGGTGTGAATTTGCACGTTCCACGGGTGTGAATTTGCACGTTCCATGGGTGTGAATTTGCACGTTCCACGGGTGTGAATTTGCACGTTCCACGGGTGTGAATTTGCACGTTCCACGGGTGTGAATTTGCACGTTCCATGGGTGTGAATTCGCACGTTCCACGGGTGTGAATTTGCACGTTCCACGGGTGTGATTTCGCACGTTCCACGGGTGTGAATTCGCACGTTCCACGGGTGTGAATTTGCACGTTCCACGGGTGTGATTTCGCACGTTCCACGGGTGTGAATTTGCACGTTCCATGGGTGTGAATTTGCACGTTCCACGGGTGTGAATTTGCACGTTCCATGGGTGTGAATTCGCACGTTCCACGGGTGTGAATTTTCACGTTCCACGGGTGTGAATTTGCACGTTCCACGGGTGTGAATTTGCACGTTCCACGGGTGTGAATTTGCACGTTCCATGGGTGTGAATTTGCACGTTCCACGGGTGTGAATTCGCACGTTCCACGGGTGTGAATTAGCACGTTCCATGGGTGTGAATTAGCACGTTCCACGGGTGTGAATTTGCACGTTCCACGGGTGTGAATTCGCACGTTCCACGGGTGTGAATTTGCACGTTCCATGGGTGTGAATTCGCACGTTCCACGGGTGTGAATTTGCACGTTCCATGGGTGTGAATTCGCACGTTCCACGGGTGTGAATTCGCACGTTCCACGGGTGTGAATTTGCACGTTCCACGGGTGTGAATTTGCACGTTCCATGGGTGTGAATTTGCACGTTCCACGGGTGTGAATTTGCACGTTCCATGGGTGTGAATTTGCACGTTCCACGGGTGTGAATTTGCACGTTCCATGGGTGTGAATTTGCACGTTCCACGGGTGTGAATTTGCACGTTCCACGGGTGTGAATTTGCACGTTCCACGGGTGTGAATTTGCACGTTCCACGGGTGTGAATTTGCACGTTCCATGGGTGTGAATTCGCACGTTCCACGGGTGTGAATTTGCACGTTCCACGGGTGTGAATTTGCACGTTCCATGGGTGTGAATTTGCACGTTCCATGGGTGTGAATTTGCACGTTCCACGGGTGTGAATTTGCACGTTCCACGGGTGTGAATTTGCACGTTCCATGGGTGTGAATTTGCACGTTCCACGGGTGTGAATTTACACGTTCCACGGGTGTGAATTCGCACGTTCCACGGGTGTGAATTTGCACGTTCCATGGGTGTGAATTTGCACGTTCCACGGGTGTGATTTCGCACGTTCCACGGGTGTGAATTTGCACGTTACACGGGTGTGAATTTGCACGTTCCACGGGTGTGAATTTGCACGTTCCACGGGTGTGAATTTGCACGTTCCACGGGTGTGAATTCGCACGTACCACGGGTGTGAATTCGCACGTTCCACGGGTGTGAATTCGCACGTTCCACGGGTGTGAATTTGCACGTACCATGGGTGTGAATTCGCACGTTCCACGGGTGTGAATTTGCACGTTCCACGAGTGTGAATTTGCACGTTCCATGGGTGTGAATTTGCACGTTCCACGGGTGTGAATTCGCACGTTCCACGGGTGTGAATTCGCACGTACACGGGTGTGAATTAGCACGTACACGGGTGTGAATTAGCACGTTCTTCGGGTGTGAATTCGCACGTACACGGGTGTGAATTAGCACGTTCCACGGGTGTGAATTAGCACGTTCCACGGGTGTGAATTTGCACGTTCCACGGGTGTGAATTTGCACGTTCCATGGGTGTGAATTTGCACGTTCCATGGGTGTGAATTTGCACGTTCCACGGGTGTGAATTTGCACGTTCCACGGGTGTGAATTCGCACGTTCCACGGGTGTGAATTCGCACGTTCCACGGGTGTGAATTTGCACGTTCCACGGGTGTGAATTTGCACGTTCCACGGGTGTGAATTTGCACGTTCCATGGGTGTGAATTGGCACGTTCCATGGGTGTGAATTCGCACGTTCCATGGGTGTGAATTTGCACGTTCCACGGGTGTGAATTTGCACGTTCCACGGGTGTGAATTTGCACGTTCCACGGGTGTGAATTTGCACGTTCCACGGGATTGAATTCGAACGTTCCATGGGTGTGAATTTGCACGTTCCACGGGTGTGAATTCGCACATTCCACGGGTGTGAATTTGCACGTTCCACGGGTGTGAATTTGCACGTTCCATGGGTGTGAATTTGCACGTTCCATGGGTGTGAATTCGCACGGTACACGGGTGTGTTTTCGCACGTTCCACGGGTGTGAATTCGCACGTTCCACGGGTGTGAATTTGCACGTTCCACGGGTGTGAATTCGCACGTTCCACGGGTGTGAATTTGCACGTTCCATGGGTGTGAATTCGCACGTTCCACGGGTGTGAATTTGCACGTTCCACGAGTGTGAATTTGCACGTTCCATGGGTGTGAATTTGCACGTTCCACGGGTGTGAATTCGCACGTTCCACGGGTGTGAATTAGCACGTTCCACGGGTGTGAATTTGCACGTTCCACGGGTGTGAATTTGCACGTTCCACGGGTGTGATTTCGCACGTTCCACGGGTGTGAATTCGCACGTTCCATGGGTGTGAATTCGCACGTTCCACGGGTGTGAATTTGCACGTTCCATGGGTGTGAATTCGCACGTTCCACGGGTGTGAATTTGCACGTTCCACGGGTGTGAATTTGCACGTTCCACGGGTGTGAATTTGCACGTTCCATGGGTGTGAATTTGCACGTTCCACGGGTGTGAATTCGCACGTTCCACGGGTGTGAATTTGCACGTTCCACGGGTGTGAATTCGCACGTTCCATGGGTGTGAATTTGCACGTTCCATGGGTGTGAATTCGCACGTTCCACGGGTGTGAATTTGCACGTTCCACGGGTGTGAATTTGCACGGTCCACGGGTGTGAATTTGCACGTTCCATGGGTGTGAATTTGCACGTTCCACGGGTGTGAATTTGCACGTTCCACGGGTGTGAATTTGCACGTTCCACGGGTGTGAATTCGCACGTTCCACGGGTGTGAATTTGCACGTTCCATGGGTGTGAATTTGCACGTTCCACGGGTGTGAATTCGCACGTTCCACGGGTGTGAATTAGCACGTTCCACGGGTGTGAATTTGCACGTTCCACGGGTGTGAATTTGCACGTTCCACGGGTGTGAATTTGCACGTTCCACGGGTGTGAATTAGCACGTTCCACGGGTTTGAATTTGCACGTTCCACGGGTGTGATTTCGCACGTTCCACGGGTGTGAATTTGCACGTTCCACGGGTGTGAATTAGCACGTTCCACGGGTTTGAATTTGCACGTTCCACGGGTGTGATTTCGCACGTTCCACGGGTGTGAATTTGCACGTTCCATGGGTGTGAATTCGCACGTTCCATGGGTGTGAATTCGCACGCTCCACGGGTGTGAATTTGCACGTTCCACGGGTGTGATTTCGCACGTTCCACGGGTGTGAATTTGCACGTTCCACGGGTGTGAATTTGCACGTTCCATGGGTGTGAATTCGCACGTTCCACGGGTGTGAATTTACGACTCAAGACGAATTATAATGAATTTGTCCTACAAGGACACTTCACCTTAAAGATCATTGTGGTGTAATCCATCGACACAGAGAAATTGTATACCATTTACCAACAGATCCCGCCTCGTATCTGTCACTGAGTGAATGAATAAGTATGTCTACGTGCATTGGTGTGTATGCGATGCATGTTTTGGTATATTGGCGGGTATTCGGTTGCATTTTTTTGGTTTCTGGTTTTTGATGATGGTGGTGGTGGGTACTCTCGTATCAGTAATATTTTATTGCATTAAATTACATTGACTTCTAAATAAGAATGGCAGACGGCAACCACTATTTTCATAAATTTATTACCATTTTTGTTGGTTTCTTCTTTCTTTTTTTGTTCCTGATTTTTAGGGCCAACAATTTACGAACTCTCTGAAAGCAAAAAAAAAAAAAGTTGCAACGAAAAAAATCTTACAGAAGACCAAAAAAGAAACGAAAGAAGGAAATAAAATATTTGAACATGTCATTAAGGGAACAATAATTATTGCTCATTGTGTCTCTAATAGTGGTTGTTATTGTAATTGCAAGCAGCAGAATATCGTTGTAATATTCCCGAATGAAACATGTCTCGTGTCTTGCAAAAAAAAAAATAATTTTCAGATGCTGTCTTGTGCGTTGTCCTTTTAATGGATTTTTTAAATTTATTTGATTGAAACTAAAAATAATGCTTCAGTTGCAGGAAAATTTAATTTTTAAAAATTTAATTATAAAAGCATTCAGAATTATGTATGGAATGTTTTCACACCTCCTTTCTAAGATTCAATTCCATGACGTTTATTAAAGATTTTTCGATAGAAAATTAAAAAAAAAAATTTGACATGTTGAAATCGATCATAGAATGGAGCCGAAAAATCAGAAAGCCAGGCTATACTGATATATTAAAGCAGTGGCCCTATGATTTCCAGGGATCATGAAAAATATTAATATTGTTACGTTTTTACCTTTTAAAATATGAGTTCGTTGAATGCAAACAAAATAAAAATAAATTGGTGTTTAGTTTCAATTAAATTTTTTATTGTTCGCACTATTTGGTGTATCACTGTTCGCGACTTGATGCATACAATAATAACAACGCAGATTTTTACAACGGAGATCTTCAAACCACGACTGTTCTCTTCACACGCTACGTGACTTCACACAACACTGACTGAAGTCTTACCACTGGCTGCCTGCTTTGTCTTGCCTTTTTATATGCTCACGTAAACAGTCTGATGAACCTTCTTGAAGTCGAATGTTTGTGGTTTCGCCTTCTCGAGAATTCCATCGCGATTTCATTGTTGTTTGTGTACTTTGTTTACGTTGTTTGTTGTTGCGCTCTTTCTTACTTGCTTATTCCCTTTTCTTTCATGCTGATGGTTTTTTTTTGTAGCTTTTGGTTATCGTAACAATATTTATACCATGAACTCACAAACTTTTTCGACATCATCGCAGACCTGTTAACCCTAGAGAGAATACTGATAAAAACAGTGAGTAAAAAAAAAAATTAAATACAGTGGGAGCACTCTCATCTGGATGTAAGCATATAAAGCTATAGAATTCTTAAAATTTTAGTCGATTTCTTGACAAGGAGAAATATTTGTGTAATAACTGGATGACAGAAGAGTCATTGGTTCTAAATGGGTCCTCAGCACTGTAGTGGACATCGATGAAGGGGCAATACTACATTAGAATAATTCAAAAGGTTCAAATAATGTGTTGTTTATGGAATGCGAGAAGGATAGGCACATACGAGAGCATTGTAAGTAATATTCTTCATCAAACCTCTTTATTAATATGGGGTCGATATGAGGCGACCCTATCGCTTGTCATCAATTGGATCACTCTGATACATGATCAACTTTCTTGGTCTTACTTGGATTAATGGGGCAGAAAGTGTAAGTTTGTTGGTGCACGGATGGAGTGGGCCAAAGAACCAAACTATGTGTCCCTCCATCGGACCACAACCGGCGAGAAGTATGATTAAAAACTGTAAGATCTCGGCCAGTAACAATTTGGTAATTTGACTGATTTGACTATCTTCATTCATGGCCAAATGTCAATGGGATCAAGGACTGTCCGGGAATATAAAAAGACGATTAACAATTACATAAGGTATGAAATGCGTTATATAAGTACTTAGTCATCAAGGAGTGATTGAAAATGACGAAGCGAAAGATCAAATCTAATAATCGTGCTAGAAAATTACAGAACGTAAATTTGTGTGACCAACTACCATTTAGTTCATTAAAAACTTGGCAACAAAAGTGAGCAGAAACGTCACATCCGCTTTTTTGGATCAACGGCACAACAAGTAAAATTCCAAAGACAATCTGGGGCTGTTCTGATCAGAAGAAGATCATGAGTATTGTTACGAAAATGGAAATGATGTTTTGCTTTCACATCGTTTAAATTGTAAACAAAAACAAAAACAATGAAGTTGTTTACATGTTAAACAAGTAAACAAAAATATACCAACAAAGCACCGGTATAAAAAAGGGATAACCAAGTAAACAAAAAAGCAACAACAAAAAAAGAATTAATGTAAACAACATGTTTACATTTAAAGAGATTTTTTGTTGGGTCGCCGTGGTCTAGTAGGTAGTGTGCTGGCTTATTAGACGTAAAAGCCAGGGTTCGAGTCTCAGGCCAGACATCAAAAAAATACAAAAAGTATTTTTTCGGCGATTTCTTCTCATTTTCTCAAAAAATCTGTCGTTCGGAGTCGACTTTAAACTGTAGGTCCCGCCACTTATGTATAAAATTAACACACACAACATAAGTGGTGTGAGAAACTGCGGGCTTCTTGGGGACGATTGCCTGTAGACTGTCTAATGGTGAAGGTATAGCACTGGCCATTTCATAGTCACCTAGCAGCAACTCGTTTCCTTGCCGTTCGCATCTTCCCCCTTTCCACCTTTCCTAAAAAAAACCTGCACAATGCACTGCATGAGTAAGGGCCATCCCCTGAGTGCTGGTTTCATAAAAAAAAAAAAAAGCAACCAACGGAGTCAGTAAGTATTCAGTCAGTCTTGTGTGAATACGCGTATGTTGGAAGAGAATAATCGTGGTTTGAAGATCTCCGTTATAAAGATCTGTCGAACAATTGTCGAAATAATTGTTATTGTCTACGCAAATGAGTGCAAAGCGGAATAACAAACAAAGCAATTGTTGTTGTTTACATCAAGTTGTGAACAGTGGCACATAGAATTGTGCGAAAAATAAAGAATTTAATTAAAACTAAACACAAATTAATTTTTATTTTTATTTGCAATCTAAGAGCTCATATTTTAAACGGTTTTTAAAAGGTAAAAACGTAGCAGTATATTAAAACTAAATAAAAGCGATTTGAGTATATGTGTACGTTTAGCTCTCCGCTTTACAAGTACCCCAGAATTGTATACGCGTTGTAAATAATAATGAATGCAGACCTTGAGGTAAAAAAACCAAAAAAGGAAGATTTTAAATTAATTAAAAACAGTTGCGGTGGAATTTGATTTTGACGTCTACGATGAAATTAACTGACAAAAAATCTATTTGGGTGACCTACACGAATCTTCTGGTTTGAGAGCATAAACAATTGGAGCAACGATGGAGAAAGCACATTGAGTTCAAAGGATGCAATGTCGAATTCTCATTGTATTTTAATTAACTAGAGTTTTAGGATAACATCATATCCCGAAATTTTATACTCACATGTTAGCACATTATCCACGAGCTACCAATGCATAGTAGCATAAGTTCGTTAGGACTTCAAAGAAGATGATGTGGCTTTCACATTGAAAAGATAAATTACAAGAAAGATTTAATAGCAATACCCACTAATTTTTTACTAAGAAAAGATGGCAGACAATTAAAGCTTACACCATATAGTCTTTGGTTTGTTTGTTAACCTTCAAGTTAGTTTTTTTGTCAGTCAGTTGATGGCAAAGGCAATGTTCATGTAGGGCTTTAAGGTTTAGAGAATTTCTTCTACACCTAGATTTAATAATCCTGGCACCGATGTAATTAAAAATATAATTTCTTTTAGGGCCATTATTACAACTAGCCGTTAAATAAAGGTAGGATTTTAACGGGCAGATAAATTGTTTTTCACTATTATAAGTGAAGTGAGCGTTAAGCTAAAGAGAGGATCATCCTACCTATAACTTTTAAAGTTAAGTTTATGTTTGAATTTGCCATACATATACATATATTATTTTCAATATGGCAACTTCAAATATAAACAAAATGAGCATATACAATAAAAAAATTAAGCTCGTCGTTGCCACAGCGTTTAAAAAAAAACTTGTTTCATTGAGCAGTGCCATCGACATTGCTCCGGCACTGCCATATTTTTGGAAAAGTTAACTTTATTTTATCATTAGGTTGTAATAACGAAAAAAAGTTAAAGGTGACTTTAAAGTTCACTTTAGCTAAAGTTACCTTTAATTAAACCCAACTTTAACGGGAAGTTGTAATAATGACACTTAATTTGTTAAATCCTCGTCGTATGGTTTAAGGTCGAAGGCATTTATGTCTGCTTTGAAATGTTCCGTCATGAAAAACTTTCATTTCAACCGGATAACTTTTCGAAATGATAAAAATTTAGATCATTACTGACCATGCCTGAAATAATTATCAGAACCATTACTTTTCCATAATAATTTTGTTAAAATGATTACTTTAATGCCACGACACCATAAATCCAACAAAAGCACTCTAATGGCTATTCAGTCATCATCTACTACTTTATGTTGAGCATTTCTTCAGATTAATGAGAAGACATTTCATTATTTCATTTACAACTTTGTAAATAACTATATGCGTGTGTGTGTGTGTGTGTGTGTGTGAGAGTAATTCAAACAGATACTATTTATATATTCTAACGTATACAACCGTATACCCGTCCCTGTACGAATGTAAAGAAACACCCTCATGGTGTGGACATATTTATGTCGCTACTGGGAGCATTTCATTCTCATAAATATTATTCATGTGCCACGCTTTCTTCTTAAACACATACATTCATACACTCACACATATCATACACGGCATATAATCGTAACAATTTCTGTCTTCTTTTCCTATTTTCTACTACTTACTCCCGCTCTCTGTCTCTCTTTCTCGCTTTGGTACGTCATAGATTTTGTTAGCGTAGTAGTGGCTGTAATTCACTTACAAAAAACTGCTGAGCTTTTATAAAAAGCAAGAAGAAGAAGAAGCAAAAAAAAAATAGCAAAACATTTCAAATGTTTTCTTCAAATCCTACGTACATTTGAGGAGATGAAAGAAGAACAACATTTCGAAGTATAGTTTTAGGAAAATTTATTGTTATGGAACCATTACTCTCTCTCTCTTCAGTAGGTCTAAGGACGTGTAAATCTATATTCTATACTGTTTTTGTAGTTGTAGTTGTGAAATTCTCATTTCAAGATAAATGCGTTAATGTGTTCACGTCTGTGTTTGTATGCGTATCTCGCAAATTATTGTCTATTCTGTTCTGTTCTGTTCTGTTCTTTTTTTTGCCTTTCTGGCAGTAAATTGTCAAAATGACAGCCAACAATAGATTTCATCAGCCGTATAGAATCACATTTTCTCAATTCTTCTTCTTCTATCTTCATCAAATTACTTTTCGTTACACTGAGAGAAAAATTGTTTGCAAAATGAAGAGCACTGGAAGGAAATACTGCGAAGGCATTGATTTCCTTGGCATGTACCTGACTGATTTTCAGCAAGATGTGTTGACTTTATAATACGGAATTCCCAAGCTCAAGATAAGTCATATTGGTTCGTGGATTCTTTTGATAATTCAGATTTCAATTCGCAACGACTTACGCAATGCATTTCAGTAATCTCTAGGAACACCTTTCCCCAGTTAAACATCTTTAGACAATCTGGGATCACGCTCTCTTCTGTGATATACTTTACAATTGGATTCTCAATAACCTCGGACAATGGGTCAATTCGACCTCCGGGTACTGTACTTGTCTCAATTGATAAGTACACGTCCTCTAACCTAACCTCGGATATGTGAAATCGATTCTTTTACCCTCTTCTAGGCAAACAATGTGGATAAAAACATAGGTATATTGACTGACAAACTCTTGACCTTTTTGACGCCGATTAACCTCGAGAAATCCATTGTTTTCACAGATTTTTTTAACTTCCAAGATAGTCAATTGTTCCCATAGCATTTATTAAATTTAACCTTGGGTTGAGTAACAAAATTCTTCATAAGAACACCAAATTTACCGATTTCCACCTGCTATTAACAGCCGTTAAAAACAAACTATACGGCGCAGAGTATTTCAGTCCTGTCAACACCAATCTAAGACATGCCTGTTGGCAAAAGTATTTTCATAGTTTTAGTTAACAGGAGGGGAATTAAAAAAATGGCGAATGAATTAACTCGTAATTGTATAGGTCCTTAGCTTCAGAACTATGCGGATCATGTTGTCCACATAGATGACCACTCTATGTTACATCTGTTCATTCAATAGAAAACTCCAATCCGAATAAATCCGAAAAATCTTTTGAAATTTAAATTAATTTTCTCTTAACTATTCGATGAAGTTGATATCCCTCTATGGAAGGAAAACTAAGCTCGTGTCAGTAGAAATAACGTCTCAAGAATGTACTTTGCACATAGTGACCTCAGAATTGAAGTTCCAGCTCAGAGCTTTAAAGGAGATGAAGACTTTAGATGTTATTGCAGTAGAGATGAAATTGCGGAAATAGGCTGGATTGGGCACACATTGCGATAGCGATGTACAATGTCGTACAATTGGTTCTCGAATAGAGGCCACATGGAATGCGAAGCCGTGATCAGGAGAGAAAGACGTGGAAAAGAAGAGACGAGATAGAGTCTGTTGTTAAAGATATGAGCTGGAAGCAGGTCAAAAGTTTGGCTCATAATCGTACAATTTGTTCACCTAAACGGTGTCAAAGCATACAATAATATTAATAATACCTAAATTAAAGTAAGGTTTTAAAGGGACTACTATGGCCTTAAACACCAAAGATCTAAAGCAAGCTTCTGTGGATTGGAGAATGAAAAAAGGCGATGGAAATGATCTGTAATCAATTTTCTCTCAATTAAAGTAACATCAAGATTCTAAAAGATAGCCTACGAGACAGTATAACCTAAACTACTATCGTAGTAAATTACTTTCCTACTTTCAGCCCACCGCAACACTTCTTCTAGGCACATCTGAAAATCGCGAGCCTTCGTCAGCAATCAATGGCAGGCCGTCCTCGATTTGGTTCTTTTAGTGCGGGCCAGTATAGAGGTCAATATGCCGACCTCCGAAAATTCCCTCACCCAATAGCCGCCTCGACGGAAAACCCGGACAAATGCACTGCACAACGTCCATGTCATTGCGAAGCTTGTACAGTTACTTCTTGTATCGAATCGTATGCAAAACTCGCACTGGACTGGAAATCTTAAGTCAAACTGTTTTTCTGCCGAATACTCTTAAGACTATTGTATCAGTGCGTAACAGTGTTTATTTTTTTGAGACATAAAGAAGCAAGGGGTGCACGAGCGTCATGTAAAGCATTATATTCGTTGCACGAAAGAGATCTCTGCTACTTAACTGCCTATTAAGATAATAATAATACCAGTTGGCAAGAATGATTGTACGCTTGATCTCCAGACTGACATAAAATTCACTGACAACATGCAAAGTATAGTTATCAGCCGCCACCTGGGATCCGATATACCGCTTATCCCTATCTATCGACAATATATACTTCGTTTGGCTTCCATTTACTGTCAAATCCATCTTGGTAGACTCCCGTTCCAATAGCGCTAAAGACAGCACTATCATCTCACTTGGTATGCCCAATGATATTGATGGCGTCAACGTAGGCAAGCAACATCACAGTCTTATAGAAAATAGTGCCATTGCGATGCGCCACCACCTTTCATAGACACTCTTCTTTACGAAGTTGAAGAGGTCACATGATAGGAGATCGTCTTGTCTGAAACCTGGCACGGTATCAAAAGGTTCGGAGATGTCCATTCCCAGTTTGATACGATTCTTTATAGTGTTATATAGGGTGATTTTTTAGCTATTATCTTTTTGGCAACACTGGTTTAAACAGCTCAGGCACGTTTCGTGTTTTGTTTCACTTTCAAACATCTTCAGTTTGGTCTATAATTTAACCATGAATCGTCTTACAAACGAACAACGCTTGCAAATCATTGAATTTGGCATCATTGGACCGTACTTCTTCAAAGATGTTGCGAATCGTAACGTAACTGTGAATGGTGTGCGCTACCGTGAGATGATATCCAACTTTTTTTTGCCCAAAATGCAAGAGCTTGACTTGCATGACTTGTGGTTTCAACAAGACGGTGCCACATGCCATACAGCACGCGTAACAATGGAAGTTATTGAGAGGCGAGTTCGGTGAACATTTTATTTCACGTTCGGGACCGGTCAATTGGCCACCTAGATCGTGCGATTTAACGCCTTTAGACTATTTTTTGTGGGACTATGATAAAGCTCATGTCTATACAGACAAGCCCGCTTCAGTTGACGCATTGGAAGACAACATTGAAGCATTTATTCGTGTGATACCGGCCGAAATGTTGGAAAGAGTATGCCAAAATTGGACTAAGCGGATGGACCATTTGAGGCGCAGTCGCGGTCAACATTTGCATGAAATAATCTTCAAACATTAAATTATATGGACCGTACTATCGATTCAAATAAAGATTTCATGCATTTTTCTGAATTTTATGGGTTTTTTTTTGAAAAATTTTCCTATAGCTCTTAAAAAATCACCCCTTAGAAAGCTGTCTTATAGTCGACAAAAAATGCTGTGTGTCGACGTGGTTGTCATTGGTCTATTCCAGGATTTGACGTAATGTGTCACAGCACTATCAATATATAGAGTTAGAACACTGTGAAATGAAATCAATGCTGAATCTGTTTTCTTAAAGTGCCAAATCAAGTGTATATTGTCCTTAAAACTATCGTCTGTGAATAGTACTACCCGACATCCAGGTTTACCCAATACAACATTGTTTGTAATAACATTGAGGAGCACAATTCTTGCTTTTACAATAGACTGGGATTCCGAGAGTTTTACACCATGACCTAAAACATAATAATAATGCTTTATTAATTAATAGCCATGTATTCTCCCCTAACATAGCCGAAGTTACACAAGAACTGCCGCCCTTTGTTCCACTATTCAGCTCCGCTGCAAATTTAAGATTCTGCTTACGAGATATAGAAGAGGCCATTGATGACTTAAATCCTAAAAAGGCGCCCGGAATCGATAAAATTAGCAACAAAATGATTAAAGAGCTACCACGATCAGTTCGAAAATTAATTCTTTTTATATTTAAAGCTATTTTCCGCTTATAATATTATCCTCGAGCATGGAAGTTATCACTGATTATTATGATCCCTAAACCTGGTAAGGATCACACAAATGTTGAGTCGTACAGGCCCATAAGTCTGTTATCGCATGTATCTAAACTTTTTGAAAAAGCATTCACTAAAAAGTTGATCCCTATGCTTAATGAAGGGGAATGCATTCCAGACCATCAGTTTGGTTTTAGACGACAGCATAGCACAATCGAACAAACTCATCGTTTATTTAACGTTATAAGAAAGGCTTTTGAAGAGAAAAAGTACTGCTCAGCACTCTTTATCGATGTCTCTCAGGCATTTGATAAAGTATGGCATGAGGGGCTGGCTCATAAACTGAAACAAAAATTGCCACCAAACGTCAGCCGTTTACTACTGAGCTATTTAACCGGACGAAAATTTCGTGTTAAAGAACGTGAATATGTGAGTGAGACCCATGACATTAACGCCGGAGTGCCACAGGGCAGTGTTTTGGGGCCAATATTATACCTAATTTATACTTCCGATATGCCAACAAGTAGAAATATTCATATCTCCACTTTTGCAGATGATACAGCTTTTTTAAGCATTAATGAAAATCCACAACAAGCAACTCGGCATCTGCAAAACCATGTAGTAGAGTTGGAGTCATGGCTGAAGTTGTGGAGAATGAAGGTTAACGAAAACAAGTGTACCCACGTTACGTTCACACTACGCAAAAAATCTTGTCCAGAAGTGTTCATTAATAATAAAAAAATTCCCCAACGAGCAGACGTAAAGTACTTAGGTATTCATCTTGACCGCCGTCTTACCTGGAAGCCCCATATAGAAGCCAAAATGACGCAACTTAAATTAAAAATGATCCAGTTAAATTGGCTTATTGGAAGAAATTCAGTGCTAAACTTGGATTGCAAGCTCCTTATCTACAACTCTATCTTGAAGCCAATCTGGAGCTATGGTGCTCAGCTATGGGGTACTGCCTCAAAGACAAATGTTGAACGCATTCAACGGCAGCAAAACAAAATTTTGAGAACTATAACAAATGCCCCTTGGTACCTAAAAAATTCAAACATCCATAAAGATCTAAATGTACCCTTGGTTAAGGACGAAATCGCAAAGTATGCTGTGAATTACTTGAGTAAGCTTGAAATTCACCCAAATCCCCTGGGTCGTGCAATCTTAGGTAGTGGAAGACATATCCGATTAAAAAGAAGAGTTACTACAGACCTGATATAAAGTCACCCGCAAAACCGGAAACCCAATCAAAATCAGCAATATAACGATTTCACGTCCAGCATTGACGGGACTGATTAACGGTTTTTAGCTTTAAGATTTGATACACAAATCGTTATTTCACAAAAGTGAAGATTCGATTTTTAAAATAAATAAAAAAAAAAAAAAATTAATTAAATACAAATTATTTTAAAATTTAAAAACCACTTAATTTCTTTCCGTGTATTTTATTGCGTAGAGGCGTAAATTGATCCCTTGATTAAATGTTGCGTGTGATATATGACGCTAACAGACTGCCATGTTGAAAGTATTGTTCCCATACTTGTGTATACATATCTCTAGTATAACAAAAAGGGAAATAAAAGATAATAATTCTTTACACATACATACATACGTATCTGTGGTATTATTATAATGTTTATTACATAAATTCCTTACTCACACACAAACACACCCATACACATACTGATTTTCAATTGCAAAACAACAAAACATTTATAAGCTTTGTATACGTATTCGATACAAAAGAAAAGAATAGTGAAATATGTTATCGGAAGACGTTCGTCATTGTTGACAGCAAAAAAAGAAAAAAAAACGAAAAAAATGAAATTAAATGAAAAAAAAGGAAACCCTTCCCTTTATTAAGCGAGGAATAATAGCCAGTCAGTGAACCAGCAAAACAAGCAACTTGAAAATGTTTTTTTTTTTTTAATTTTTTTTTGTTCAGAAATTTTAGCTCATTTTGGAAAAATATTGCGGTGTGTGTGTGTGGTTTGGTTTGTATAGCTTTTTATTTTTATTTTTGTTTCATTTTCTGTGAAAAGTTGTTGAGTTTGTCATTATTACTGACACATCAGCTTTTTCAGCCACCACCACCAGCCATCATCATCATCAACTAAACAACCAACCAGTCATCGCCATCAATTCAGGCAACACTACATATGTGTCGTAGTAGTGCCTGAGCTACCACCATCAGTTTTGCCCAGGCTTCATAGAATATTTCACCCTGTTTAGAATGTGTTTTTTTGGGATGGATTGAATATGTGACATACATTCAAATAAAACACAACAAAAACAAACACATAAATTCTATAGAATGTTTCGAGTTGTCTTCCACAATCAGTTTCAAAATACTTTCGGCAATAAATCACTCATTCAGCTCTTCATTTATACGTTCCTTCATTCACTCAACAAAAGAACAGAATAGCACAGCACAGCACAGCACAGCACAGAAAAGAACAAAACAAAGACATTCATTGAGTTTTATAGCGCAATCGTCTTATCCCTTGCCCCCTTTCAACTCCTCTTTCTATGGCATTTTTAAAGTTGGAAATTGAAACTGAAAAAAAAAAAAAAATAAATTGTTTCGCCTTGAGAGGAGGGGTTGAAATATTATTTGATATTCGAATAAAGAAAACATCTGAGTGTTGCTGATACTGTCAGTACTGTAATGATTTTTGTCCATATCTTGACATTTCGTTTCTAAAATCTCCTCCTTAAATATTGTTTTTTAGACAATGCTCCAAAGCGAATGTAAATTACGTAAGGAAAGCAATTGATGCAATATTTTCTATTCTTTCGTTATCTTTTGGAAACATCCTCGCAGCATTTCAATCTTATTCAGATTGCTTTTATTATTCTAGGTCTTGTAGTATCGTGGATTTCTGGGTGTTCTTTGATCAAACATTGTTTCTTGAAGAGCTTGTTGCTTGTAGGTAGGTAGGTAGGTAGGTAGAAGTGGCTGTCCACCCGATGAGCGGACACACTTAGGCCTCATACAGGGCCCATTGTGATACCACAGTTTCCTCTTTCCCCTATTCTAGGAACCACTCGGAGCTTCCGATGAAGCGACTTAGACTGCCAATATCCACGCATGACAGTTCATCTACGTCCTCCATGTAGTAGGCACCCAGGTGTTTCTTTCTCCTTCGACCAAGTGCCGGACATGTGCAAAGTAGGTGCAGAATAGTTTCATCCTCTTCCTCATCTCCACAACTTCTGCAGAAATCATTCGCAAGGTGTCCAAAACCAATACGCCTCGCATGTGTTCCTATAATACAATGCCCCGTAATAACCCCGATAACAGCTTTGAGCCTGCTTCTTTGGAGCTTAAGCAGAGTCGTCGTGCGCCTTCTATCCAGCTTTGGCCAGATTTTTTGCGCCGCTCTGCCTTTATCCGAAGCTGCCCATCTACTGTTGGCAAGGTCCACGATTGCATTGTTGATCATAAGCCCACTGGTACTTAAAGGGATCCCCAATGTAGAGAATTCATCAGAGAGCTCGACGGTCGTGCCCCTTCTGGCCAATTCATCCGCTCTACAGTTGCCGGGAATGTCCTTATGTCCCGGTACCCATGTGATACAAACATCACATCGGTTCGCCATCTCATTGAGACATCTGCGAGAGTCGTACACTGTCTTGGAGTTTATCACATTAGAATCCAGCGCCTTGATGGCCGCTTGGCTATCGGAAAGTATAACGATCCTTCGCTTGCGAACATTTTTGTCTGCAACAATTTTCACTGCAGCTTGAATAGCCGACACTTCCGCCTGAAAGACACTGCAGTGATCTGGTAGTCTCATAGACTTGGATATTCCGATTGATTTCGAATAGTTGTCAATACCAACAGCTCCTTCTAATTTAGAGCCATCGGTGTAGATTTGTGCGGCATTACTCATTAGGTGCGCCACACCCTTTTCCCAGTCCTCCCTTTTCGGGATGGATGTCCTAAAATTTATTGAGAAGTCATATCGCGGTGTCATATAGTCTATGCTTCCGACAATATCAGCCCCCTCAAGTATCCTTGTATGACCAATGCTCGATGCATGCCATTGTCCAGTCGCCCAGAGACGCCTACTGATCCTAGCCGCCACACCCCTGCAGTATAGGTCAAGCGGTAGAAGGTATAAGATCATCTCCAGAGCGATCGTAGGAGTAGTGCGCAGGGCACCACTAATAATTATGCAAGCAGATCGTTGTAGCTTGCGTATCAGGTTCAAGTTCGTTGTCCTATTCAGGGATTCCCACAACACCAGGCATCCGTAGGTCAGGATAGGTCTGACCACCGCTGTGTAGATCCAGTGAGTCATCCTAGGTTTCAGGCCCCATTTCTTCCTCAACACCTTGTTACAGGCGTAGAGGGCGATGGAGGCTTTTCTTAGTCTGTTAGTGATGTTCGGTTTCCACGATAGTTTCCTATCCAGGATAAGGCCCAAGAAGCGCGCCTCCTCCTTGAGTTCCAGTTCCGCCCCATACAATCTCAGTGGACGAAAAGGTGGAGGTTTATACTTCCTCGTGAAGAGTACAACCTCCGTTTTACCGGGATTAACACCCAAACCACGACCAGATGCCCACTCCCTAACCTACCTTAGGGCAAGTTGCATCCTGTCTCTTATAGTGTCAACAAATCTACCCGAAATAGTGAGAACAACGTCATCCGCATAGGCAATCGCCCGGCATCCCACGTTTTCCAACATCACTAGCAGCTCATTCATCACAAGGTTCCATAGGAGAGGGGAGAGTACTCCACCCTGTGGAGTTCCCCTTCCTACTTCTCTGGTGATGAGCGAGCACCCCAGTGTCGGGTAGATTGTTCTTCCACGTAGTAGTCTGGATATCCAGTTCACCAGAGTATTGGGTACATTCAGTCTCGTTAGAGCGCCGGAAATAGCACCCAGTTCCACGTTATTGAAGGCTCCTTCTATATCCAGAAAAACTTTTAATATCACCGTGTTTTTTGGGTGATTGTATTCATAATCGTCATAGTCTAGTAGGTAGTGTGTTGGCTTATTAAACTTGAGGCTTCGGTTCTCCAACTAAACGAAATCTGAAAAAATATTTGCCGACTTCCTCTCAGCAGATTTCAGGCAAAAACTCTGAGTGTAAATAAAATTGCCATGAAAAGTTCGTCAAACATCTGTCGTTCGGAGTCGACTTTAAACTTTAGGACCCACCACTCATGTATAAAATTAACACACACAACATAAGTGATGTGGGAAACTAGATCGTAATCCTGACCAGAGGGTTGTAATGGCCAATTATGTATGTGTGTGCATAAGACAGATTTCACTTCCATTTCAGTATTACTTCCAGACATAGAACGTTAGTAGGAGGCTTGAACTTAGAGCAAAAGATAAAGTAGATGTATCATAGCGAAAAAGGGAAGTCTGGATAGAGAGTCTCTTAAGTCGTTATTGCTATGAAGAGGTGCCACTGTACTGCGACCATATAATGTCTCCTCCAGATATATTCACCTGGGAAACTGAATTCGCTACCCCACACTTGATATGACCCAATTTTTTATCTCCTCGGAAGCATTAATGCCTGACAGGTTCGAAGATTATGTTCTGACTATTCATTCTTATAACCACAGAAGTCGCCGTGGTCTAGTAGGTATTGTGTTGGCTTATTAGACTGAAGGCCCGAGTTCGAATCCCAGGTCAGACATCAAAACGAAAATATTTCTTCGGCGACTTCCTCTCAGCAGATTTCTGGCAAAAACTCTGAGAGTAAATAAAATTGCCATGTAAAGCTTCTCAATAAAATTTGTCGTTCGGAGTCGACTTTAAACTATAGGTCCCGCCACTAACATATAAAATGAACACACACAACATGAGTAGTGTGAGAAGCTAGGACTGAAGGGTGCGGGCTTCTTGGGGACGATTGCTGTAGACTGCCTAATGGTGAAGGTATAGCACTGGCCATTTTATAGTCACCTAGCAGCAACTCGTTTCCTTGCCGTTCGCATCTTGAGATGTCCACAAACACTACTCCCTCTCTTCCACCTTCCTATAACCCATTTTCCTAAAAAACCTGCACAATGCACTGCATGAGTAGGGGCCATCCCCTGAGTGCTGGTTTCACCAAAAAAAAAAAAAAAAGAATATACATGTTGAGTTCGATACGATCCCCATATCGAAAAGACATACTTTGTACCCAAAGTTCCTTGTCATTAGACCGATTATCAATCTCAATTTATTCATGGATAATGTGCTATATGACTTAAAGTTATCCGTCCGGTTACCAACCTCATGTTCTTTTCAATCAAACCTCCTCTTATTGTAATTTCGCAACAAAAGTTTTATTCGGCTCAAACCCACTTGCTTCGAGAATAGATTTTGGCTCCCTTTATCTTTTCTTTCGTTAGTATACCTTTCTGTTCCGATTGCCGAAGTAGGTACTGGCACCAGCAACAATCTACTTGCTCATTACTACTATTTGGAATGTAGCAGATGGCAACTCTACTTTTCCTACCTATTTTATTTCGCTTCCCCAGATACTCCCATACTCTCTTCGATTTAGCCTCATAAATCTGAATACTCGAATGCTGAAATTACCTTAAAAAGATTTATAACTGACCATTAGGCTCTGAGGCCTTTAAGGACTATTTTGTGGGACGTTTTATGCAAATAATGCAGTAATAATGGGGAGCTTCAAACAGTCTTTTGCATCTGCACTGTTATTCAAAGAAGCAGGTTCAGGATTCTTTTTAATAATTTTTGGAAGCTAGCGCCTATTGGTTTCTTCGATTAGAGAAGACTATTTTCAGAAATCGGCTGTCTGGTGAAATGACTCTCTATATTCATCTCTATTACTTTTTTTGTTTCTCTTATTTGCTGTATGTAATCTTGCTTTGTGTTTTAAATTTCTGTTTCTTTATGTCCTCTCACTTTTAAATTCTTTTCATGGATACCTGTGCTACGATCTCTTTTCTCTGGTAACTAGTTGGTGTATTTTCCCTCTCCTTAATTCTACAGAGTAGATATTGTTACGTTTTTACCTTTTAAAAACGTTAAAAATATGAGTTCGTAGATTGCAAATAAAATAAAAATAAATCTGTGTTTATTTTTCAATCAATTCTTTATTATCTGCACAACTTTTGTGCCACTGTTCGAACTTATCCCACGTATACAATGAGAACTTTCACAATATGTGCTTATTCGTGATATTTCTCTGCTTACAACCTTTTTTGTAAGCAACAACAACACTTTTTAGTTAATCTTCTTTGCTCACAACCTTTTTTGTAAGCACAACACTAACAACTGTTTTCTTCGCGCAACTTGTCTGCTCACAAGTCTGACTGAATTATAACTCGATCTCGTATCTTCACACACCCCTGGTTGAATTCTCACTCAATTCAACGCGACGTCGTCACACGACAAACTTAACTCGATCTCCGAGAATCACGTGTGTTCATACACGACTGACTGAATTCTAACTGAATCCCCGTTGCTCGCTTTATCTAGCCTTTTATATCACTGGATCAACAGTGTGATGAATGCCCTTGAAGGATGATGACGGCCTTCGCGAAAAATTCAAAAATGTAAACAACTTGTTTCCATTTTTGTTGTTCGTGTATCTTGTTTACTTTCGTCCAGGCAGAGTTGTTGTTGTTTTGTTTGTTTGTCTTTCCGCTATATTTTTTATACACGGACGTTGTTGCTATATTTTTGTTTATTCATCGATCTTGTAAACAAGCCTGTTGTTTTTGTTGCTATTTGTTTACTTATTCATTGATCACGTGAAAAACTGCATTGTTTTGTTTTTGGAGCTTTTGTTTATCATTTTATGTGTGATCAAGTCCATTGTGTTGTTTTTGGAGCTTTTGCTTATTATTTTAATAACACCATTTCCATTTTCGTAACAATATATTATGTGAGTAAGTTTGTGCTGATTTAATATAGTTCGAACTCTATCCTAACTACGTTGAGGCATGATAATCGTAATTCACGAGATAACGGGAGATACCAGCTCTAATTCCTGTTCTCCCTGAGCAGACTTCCCTCACGATGGATCTTTGTTTTACTCAAGTGCTGGTATGAAATGGTCGATTGATTCTGAGTTTGTGAATGTCTGAGCGAATTATTTTCTGGGGTACACCTTCTCTTCTCAGTGCATTCCATGTAGCAGTCTGGTTGTCGATACTGAAGAATTTTTTGTAATCATACATACATAATTGGTCATTATAACCCTCAAATCAGGATTACGAACTAGCTTCTCATACCACATGTGTTGTGTATGTTAACTTTAAACATGTGTAACGGGACCTACTGTTTAAAGTCGACTCCGAACGACAGATTTTCAAGTAAATTTTCATGACAATATTATTTACTTTTAGAGTTTTTGCCAGAAGTCTGCTGAGAGGCAGTCGTCGAAAATATATTCTTCCACATTTCGTTTTGTTAGTGATGTCTGACCTATGGTTTGAACCAAGGATTCAAGTCTAATAAGACAACACACTATCTATTAGACTACGGCGACTAATCAATGTGACGGGAATTTCGACTGTGTACGTGTTTCGCTGATTATTCCCTATTTCCACATTTTGACCACCAGTATGTTATATAATGCGTCAAATAGAGTAAGCCTTCTTCAATTGTTGCAAGCTTTCAAGTCCCGATTTTCGTTAGCTATATAATGATGTCTTTATTCCAAAGCAGCTTTACTTCCTCCCAGATTGAAGGCTATGTTAGGCAGTAGTTTCAAATTCTGTTCAATTTAAGTCCATCGGCCATTGTCTTATTACTCCCTAGTTTCAGGAAGAGAAGATGATGCGTTATATCCTTAAGTTATTTTATGCTAAACAGCTTTTGTTAATTTTGTTTTCTTTGGCGAAGGCATCTACGATGACGATATTAATTGAAGTGTCCTAGATTTTTAAAAACCATGAACATTTTTATAATTCTCCTGGATTGAAACATGAATAAATTGGATTTGTAATAACGCTCTTTAACCGCACCATCTCTATGCATTATTTCTTTGCAAACAAATTTTTTATTTAACCACCGCAAAAAATATTGAATCCACACATAGAATGTCATAGAGTTTAATGTCCATTCCGTATACAGACATTCTACAATTTCTTGTGAATTTCATCATTTTAATTGCTGACTCAACCCAACAAACATTTGCTTCTGCTTCTTTTACCATTCATTAACTATCAATTGCCTGTCACTTTGAGTGATTTACTGTCAATTAATGGCTTTTTATGTCTCTTGCATTTCTTAGTAATTCTCGTATGCCTTTTTAAATTAAATTTTATGTCTCCTTATTTTATTTTGAAGTTATGAGGGTTTTTTTTCTATTCATTCTCTATTATTAATTTTCCTTATTGTTTGGCAATATTTACGAGGGGGAAAATGTCCATTAAAAGTAATTAATTTCTAATGAAATTTCATTTAATGTTTATAAATGTGAGAATACTTCACTTTCAGTATTTTATTAAAACAAAATTAAAATTTAAACACACATATTCGAACTGGCTTGATTCAATATTAAATACCGCGTTCATACCATATAAAATTCATCTTAACTTCTTCTTCTTTTTTACTGTCATCCATCTTCAGCTATTTGAAATTTGATTCTATGCTTTCCATTTCGATTAGAGTTCACTAGCTCTAGCAATTATGCCTCAATTGTATTTAAGATCCTTAACGACAAGAGTTTCGCGTACATTAAGTCCTCTGTAGGAAAGAGTAAACCATAATCTCTCTTGAGTAGAACATAATCCCTTTGCTTCCCAAAAGGCAATGTTCTGTGATAATTTCAAATTGTCTCTCTACCACTAACAGATCTATTCTTGTGATCCAGCACAATTGGTCATTACAACCTATTAGTCAATATTATGAACTAGCTTATCACATCACCAATGTTGTTTGGGTTAGTTTTCATCCATGAGTGGCGAGACCTACAGTTTAACTTCGATCTCGAATGACAAATTTGAGTAACTCTTCATGGCAATTTTATTTACTCTCAGAATTTTTTGCACTGCTGAGGGGAAGTCTGCTAAAGAAATATCTTTCATGTTATGTTTTGTTCGAGATGTCTGACCTACAGTTTGGCTACCGGGCTAATATCAGTGGTGTTGTCGAGCCGGAACGCTCCGTCGGAACGTCGTTCCGGTACTTCCTTTTTGGACAGGAACGCGTTCCGGAACTAAAAATGATTTCTGATAACGAGAATTGGCTGACGTTTTGAAAAAAAAATTAAAAAGAATTTCTGATTTTTTTTTCTAATTTTTGACGAATTTTTATATGTATTTTTATAAACAAGGGTTTGAATCGAACCCGAACCGGAACGAACCGGCTTGTTTTTCCGAACCGTGAACCGGAGTCCGGAACGTTTTTTTCTACTGAACCGCAACTCGATACGAACCGAAACAAAAACGTGAACCCACCGTCGTCAAATTTGGGACATGAGACCTAAAAAAAAAACGCCGCCGCCAGGATTATGGAAAATCACCCCCGTTGTTAAATTTTAGGACATGAGACCGCCAGAGCGGCCGCCTACCCAGGATCGGCCCTGTCTATATAATTATATATACGCGTTCCGGTAAAAAAGAAATTAGCACAACACCACTAGCTATTATGCCTACCAATAATATAATATTGTTACGTTTTTACCTTTCAAAAATGTTTAAAATATGAGCTCGTAGATTGCAAATAAAATAAAAATAAATTTGTGTTTAGTTTTAATTAAAATTCTTTATCATTCTCACAATTCTATGTGCCACTGTTCACAACTTGATGTAAACAACAACAATTGCTTTGTTTGGACATGAGTTAGGTTATTAAGCGGCTCGGTTAGGTTAGTAAGGCCAGTATTTACGCCCATTGCAATACCACATTAAATGTTCAAGCCGGAGATCAAATATTTCTTAGAGGAGACCAAACCGATTCTTGCTATTGCAGCAAATTTTATATTAGATAGTTCAGTCAAGGGTGTCAGAAAGTAAGAGGTCAAAAGTCTTTGTCTTTTTATAGCAAGAACAGCGTACTGACTCATTAAGTGAGAGACAGTCTCTTCCTTCTTCTCAGACCCATAGTTCCTACCTATGTCATTTGACGGAATCAGAAGTCTTTCGGCATGTCCACTAAAGTGACAGTGGACAGTGAGTATCACTATTGTGCAATAGATGGTCATGCGATTTAACGATTGAAGTGTCCATGTCCTGCAACGTCTAGCACTGTTGCTCGTACCCTCTTGTTGTCAATGAGATTCCGTATAACAAGTAAATAATATTCAATTTAGATGAGACAACCAGAATTACTAGACATTGCAACATGTCGGAGATTACTAGGTCCGTACTGGCCTTGCCCAATGAATGGTCAATTAAACAATGCCATGTTTAAATGTTCCGTGGGAAACGATATTCAGGAGTAATCCCTCCACCCAACAAGAATTGTCTTGCTTTCAAAATGATCTCCAACCGAAAAACCAGACAGTGGTCAGGCAGCCTATAAGAGAGTTTAATATCAGAGTCCTTAATAAATATACCACAGCCCATCTTATTATTTATCTATGAGCCATCATCATAAACTTCAAGCGTTCCATTGAAGCCGCCGTAGTCTAGTAGGTGGTGTGTTGGCTTATTAGGGCACGGTTCAAACCCCAGGTCAGACAACTACAACAAAACAAAATATGAGAAAAAATATTTCTTCGGCGACTTCCTCTCAGCAGCTTTTCTCCCAATAACTATGAGAGTAAATAAAATAGCCATGAAAAGTTTCCCAAAAATATGTCGTTTGGAGTCGACTTTAAACTGTAGGTCGCGCAACTCATAAAATTAACACTTCCAACATAAGTGATGTGAGAAGTTAGGTCGTAATCCTGACTGAAGGGTTGTAATGACCAATTATATATGTTCCATTAGAAAATTTAAAGATCATTAGACCAGAAGTCCCAAATATTATATTCAGAAATTATAAGAAACCATATAACCGGCCCGGATATGTCCGTGACCAGGTTGAGCTGAGTATTAGTTGCATTAAGCCTTACTGTCACTATCTCTTTCTCCTCTACTTTAATGGAAGGTCAGAGGGCAGTATGGCAAATAAAGTCTTGATTGGATTGGAAGAGACATATCAAACATTACTTAGTTGAAATGTTAATACAATATGACAGGTCGATATGATAAATAACTTAGAAAGTAAATAACACAGAAGAGAAATTTATTAAATGGACCTATATTTAATGAAAATTCATAACGACACACACACTAATGTTATGTTTAAAATAATTGCATAGGAACCAGAGATCAGCAAAGAATCTTTTTTTCGCTAATCATAAGCAGTCATGAAATTTTGAATATAAGTGAGTAACAATATTGAAATTTAATTATGTACTCTGATTCATTCATGTACTCACAACAACGTTGATTTATAAGTACATGTTGCTATGGGTATGAGTACAACGTTGACATCAAACTCATACCATTCGAAATATGTTTGATTCATAAGCCTACTCATTTAGATTCATAACTTTAGAAAAATACTTATAATACTCATAAATGATTCGAGTGTCTCGAATCATTCAACAAAATTTACAGGCTTAGTTGTTGTTGCATTTGCAAAAAAAAAAAAAGAAAAACGACACATAAGCAAAAAAGACAGAGCAGCCAGCAGAGCAAACACATAATCTTCTTGTGAGTATTTTAGTGTGCGTACACAATTGATATTTATTTTGTGATTCTTTCGTATGTCCAGTTATGGAGAGTCAAACTCAACAACATCAACACGTATGATGTTAAGTATGAATATAATGAGTTCTTCAAACTTTGAAGATGAGTAGAGGGTTCATGATATTAAAATAAGTATAAATGCGTATAAGTATCAGAAATTATGAGTATGATTCGATTCTATTCATCTTTTTGAATACTCATTGCTAATCTCTGGTACATATCAAATGTTAGGCAGGGTACACGGTCATTGTTGACATCGAGCTTAATCCTGTAATTTGTCATGGCAATAAGCAGATCTCTGGCAAGAACTCTGAAAGTAAATTAAATTCCAATGAAATAAGTTTTCCAAAAATTTGTCGTCCGGAGTCGATTTAATGAGTCCCATCACTCATGTTTAGAATTAACACACACAACATATGTGGTGTGAAAAGCTAGGTTGTAATCCTGACTGAACGGTTGAAATGACCAATTATGTATGTATGTATGTGACTTTACTAGAATCCTTTTTTCTATTTTCTCAATAAATTACAATCTGCCTGGTTGCTAAACAAAATATCCAAACAGAATATCCAGTGTGCCATGAACTGTGTGACATGTAGCGCCTTCCTGTTGAAACAACATGCAATTGGTGTCCAGGTCATCCAATTAAAGGCGAAAAGGAAGTAGTTATCATCGACCTATAGTGCTCGCCGTTGACAGTAATGGCTTGGTCAACTACGTTCTTAATGGAGCCTCTACATGATATTAAAATATCAGCTTACACCATTACAGATTAATAATACTTCTATTGAGACTGTACATAGTGTTAAGAACCTAGAAGTTATCTTTAATAACAGCCTTAATTGGTCCAACCATGTGAATTCTATTTGTGGTAAAAACGGTTGCCATGTTGCGAAGTCTTTGGCTAACGCAATATTTTACTCCGTTTGATATTCGTATGCTGCTCGCGAAAACATATCTCATCCCCACTCTGCTGTACGGATGTGAACTGTTTTCTAGTTGCGACTCAGTAAGTAGGAACAGGCTCAAGGTCACTTATAACAGTATTGCTCGATATGTTTTTGGTCGTACAAGGTACAGTAGGATATCTAAGTTCTCATATAGAATCTATAATACATCTTTTGAAAATTTGTTGAAATGCCGTACTCTGGTGTACCTACATAAAATCATCTATATTAAGAAACCCCATTATTTGTTTGATAGATTAGTTTTTTCAAGATCTAATAGAGGCTTGAGAATTAATAGCGTTAGATACCGCAGGCAGATATCTGAGAGACACTTTTACATCAATGCAATTCGTCTCTGGAATGAACTCCCAAACAACATACAATTACTAAGCAATGCTAAGCATTTCAAAACTGCAATAATTAAATTTTTGAATGAGCATAATGCGCATACGTAATTAATCAATCATATTTTTTTTAATATAATTATAAATTTTGTTTTTAATAACATTTGTTATGTTAATTTATTTTTAACGTTATTATTTTGTATTTTCTTATATTTTGTTATGCCTATATCCTTAGCAGTACTATTAAATAAGATGATATCTTGTTGTACTGTATTTACGCCTGAATGAATAAATAAATAAATAAATAAAAAAAAAAAAATAAGTATAAATGCGTATAAGTATCGGAAATTATGAGTATGATTCGATTCTATTCATCTTTTTGAATACTCATTGCTGATCTCTGATAGGAACCATGTAACAATCTCAAACTCAAGGTTGGAAAACATTTGTTTAAATTCAAATAATGTAAGCTGAAACCGAAGCAGTTCATTCGATTGAAAAAAGTTGAAATAGTTTAAAAAAAAAAAAAAAAATTACTTCTTAAACTATTCATTGATGTTGAAAAAAGAAAACAAGGAAATTCGAATTTCCTTTTCTGTTTTATGAATTTATTTGCTTAAAAGTAAGCAACCACAGTTAAAGTATCTGAACAAATTCACTTCCACTAATGTTAACAGCAAAGCATCTGATGTGGTGTTATAAATTCTAAATGCATACGGGAGATATGCAAAAAATAAAAATTATTTCCAAATCATACGAATATTTAAATGGTTTTTCTTTTTTGTAATGCAAAAAAAAAAAAAAAGAAATGAAATGAAATCAAAGAGAGATGAAGAAGAAAGAAATACTAGAAAGTAAAGGAAGGAGAATGTTTGCATATTTATTTTAAATTGTTTCCTTTACAATACTCATGCAATTGACATCATTTTTCGGTATGATGTTCAAAAGTATTTCAATTTTCATTCCAATTTTTTTTTTGTTTTTTTTTTTTAATTTTATTTACAATATTGTTGGCTACAACGTGCCATATGCTGTTACTGATGCGAATGCAACAACAGCTATGAACATACCTACACGTACAATCTGAATATCTTTTTCTTTACTAGACTTTCTTTCTTTCTTTTTTTTTTGTTGTTTTCTTTTTTTTAATAAAATAAACTCCATGTAACATAATCAACATAAAGGATTTTCTGATGAAGAAAAATACAAATAAAAATAAAAGAAATTTTCCATAGATTTTCAATAAACGACTACCAGTACGAGTACGAGTAAGATTGCAAGTGTAAGCATGAGAACAGAAAAAAAAGCATTCTGTTCATGAGTAGTTTTTCTGAATTTTTCCTTTTTTCAACATTTCTGTAGTTTTTCATATATCGTTTCATATTGCTTAACGAAATTTTTACATCAGGGGTATGATTGCAGCCGATAAAATTTGTTTTTCTTTTTTTCTTTTTCCTCCTCTTAAGTCTCTTCAGTTCAGTTTAAACCTTAATAACAAACAAAAAAAAAAAAATGTTGAAAACTATTTCAGGCCAAGAGATATGAGCTGAGAGTTGGGTTGAGGCATAACCATTTAACCAAACAATATTGCATCACGTTGATAATGTATGGCATTCAGGTAATAAAATGTTAGTTAAACAGCAAAATTATCGTATAATAAATATTTCCTTATCCTTCTTGATCTGCTTAGTTCTCCGATGTTAGAGAAGTTTTTCCGAAGCCGTTAGCACAAAAATTTTTTTTCTTTCAGTGTGAATCTTTTCCATGTGGTTTTTAGAAGATATGGTTTCCTCTTTTTTTGAGGATGCCTGACAAAATGTCGGCTATCCTTTTAGCTGGCAAGAGATCGCGCTGGCTAACCTTCCCATGATGTTAACTGCTGATCATCGATCTGTCAAATTGTATTAACGCCTCTATTCAGTTAATGCCAGCACAACTGAACAAAATAAATCTGCTTGCGAAGTTCAGTTAACATAATCGGCCTATTGAGCAAGTAATTCCTTTAAGCAATTTTGTTTCTTTATGCTTTGATTACGTTTAAAGTTTTACCTAAGTATCGTAACATAAAATACAGATCGCACAAGAACAATCATTATTCGCGTCGAAATTTTGCAGATTGCACTCATTTGAAACAGGTGGCTGCAGCAATGAGCAAATTTGTCGTATTTAAAATGAAAACAATCCTAGTGCTCTTAACAAGCCATTTATTATAATTGATTTTTTAGAGCCGTTTAAAGGCTGGTGCAATCATCCTGAGAGGAAGTGGCGAGTGTCATCGAGAAATGCTTTATTTCCAAAAAATTAATCAGGTAAACATAAACGACCTTTGGTTGCAAATATACAGCGCTACTTTCCAAACACCACCGATTACATACCACCGGTTACATATAGTAACCGATTCATAATAAAATCAATTTAGTGGCAAAAATGGAGCGCACCGTGAATGTTAGGCCCTCTTTAGATGTACTACTTGTTGTCTTCAGAAGAATTGTTGTTTATGTTATGATTATTCTTCTGGGCCTTTTTATTCCAACGAGCGCTGGGCTGCAAAAGATCGAGTACATCGTAGTCCCTAGACTATTTGTTGAAAGGAATCTTTAACTTGATTTATCCTAAGTACCGTGATCCAGAACTCTACAGCTATGACTTATTTAGCCGTGAGCAATATCCTAAGAAAAGAAAAGCGCTCCCCTATTGGATAAACCTGGATTTAGGTAAGTATTCACGTGTGGTTGACCGTAAGAATCGTCCAAATAAATTTTCCTTATAGATTCACACCTGATCGCTTTAAACTTTACCAATCCTTAAGAATTTTGCCAATATTGGGTTCATTCCATTTATTCGATACGATTCTGAAACAACTGTTAGCGTCAATTCAGAGCGCTAGGGCCATCCTTTTTGGGCCTACAATAGAAGAACGTGAACTGACGGTGCCAAGTGTCACGTTTGGGTGTTCCCAGTTGGAAAATAAGGATGTGCTAATGTTATTTATGAGTGTCGCAACCTACAGTTTTGCAGCTACTGAGAAGACTTCATAAAAAGAAGTATTTTCAAACATTTCGTTTTGTCAGAGGTCTGGACCGCAGACGTTTGTCTTTAGGATGATCATTTAATAAAAAATATTTTCAGTGCTCTGACTGGAAGTAAATCTTTCTTGTTTTTGAGGAACTATTTGTTTTCGGAATTCATACACTTACACTCGCGCTTCTTTTTTAGGTATGACTTTCAGGATTAGATCGATACAGAACAATGGAATAAGTTTGTGGTCCGTCTGAGCATTGGTGTCATTAATACTCCACCTAAGGCAGTGTATACTAGAGTTACCCCATTACGATACCAAAGTTATCTCTTGCCCGTTGTCCTGAAACCATTCACACAAACTGATTTAGGCGTCTAATATCACCAACAAATCATTTCTTCTCCAACATAGTGCCCATGTGTCGTTGATAGAATCTATTTCAACTATAACCTCACAGGCCAAAGAGGCTTCTAATGTGGGTAACACACTGGAGAGGCGGTTATGCTACACCGTATGTGACATTAATGTCGATCTTCACTGCCATTCCGTTGGAAGATTCCAACAGCCATGAATCGGCTCGGAGTTCGCTACGTTACACACCAGTACTCTGAGAGTCACTTGGCTATTGGAAAGTATGCTAATGTTGTTTATAGAAATGTTCTTCATAATCCGTACAGCAATATGTATGGCCGACATTTCTGCTTAGAAAGCGCTGTATCTGGTAGTCTTATGGAGTGAGCTATGTTTACCGACTCCAATAAAAACACAACCACAGTTCCATTAAATTTCGAATTATTGGACTTTTAAAATATGAGCTCAAGATTGCAAATAAAATAAAAATAAATTTGTGTTTAGTTTTAATTAAATTCTTTATTATTCGAACATTTTTGTGACTTGATGTAAACAACAACAATTACTTTGTTTGTTATTCCTCTGTTTAAACACTTTGCGTAAACAATAACAATTACTAGACAATTGTTCGACAAATTTTTGTAACGGAGATCTTCAAACCACGATTACTCTCTTTAAACGTACCGCGTCCTCACACAAGACAGACTGAACTTTTATTACTAGTTTCCTGCGTTGCGTTGCCTTTTATATGGCAACGTAAACAGTCTGATGAGTGTTCTTGAAGGCGAGTGTTCATGACATCGTTGTCTGCATTTATTACTGTTGTTTGTGTATTTTGTTTAAACTTATTCTTGTACATAATACACAAATTTTTGTTTACCATTTTTTTATGCTGGTGTTTGTTGGAATATTAAGCAGTACGATAATTCGTAAACAGGTTTGTTTACAGCATTGTTTTCTTTTTGTACCTTTTGTTTATCATTTTAATGTTAAGCGATGTAAAAGCAAAACGCCAGTATCTAGACTTTTCATTTTCGTAACAATATGTAACACACATTAGTTAGTGAATAACTAACATTATATAGTTGAGTGTATAATTTGGTTTTCATTTAAGTTGATATCAATAACAGTTCAGACGCACACATGCATGTATCTCTTCGACTGTCCATATTGTACTCATATTTGTTGAGAAAATATTCAACCACAGCCAGTAACGTTATCTGCAATAGGTGTAGGGGAGGGGTGGATAGTGGAAGTAGTTCAACAATTGGAAATAATCCCCTCATTTCGGTATGCGTTCTTTCAATATTTCAACATACAATTGAGAAAGATGGGCTACTTTCGTTGACGATGTTGATGGGGGAAGACCTCATCTAAAGGACTTTTTGCATAAATTGGCCCCCCCCCCTCCTGGCAAAAATGAAAATATTCTATAAAAATGACAAAAAGGAACAACGATGTCATACGACAATGAACTAAAAAATTTACTCTTGAGGTTGCAATTATCGTGACTTGAACTTATTGGAATAATAAATAAATACGTACACACACACATACACACACTCCCAGATATTGTCGTTTACGTACTATAAACTGACTAAACAGCAAATAAACACACAAATAAGTGAGATGGTCAGTCAGGCAGAGTGTGTATCACAGTGTTTAACCATTTGGTTTATTTTCCTTCTTCTTTCTTCCCTTTTAAGCATGTATGTTGTGTATTTGTTTGTGTGCGTGTGTGTAGAGGGAATGACTTTATATGGAAGGACAATAATAATGTTTCAGACTCTTATGGCACATGGAATCGTTTTGAGAATGAAAAATACGTCGTATTTTTATACGACAGAAGAGGTACATATGTACGTAACTTATTGAAATAACAAAAAAAAAAAACAAAACTACAAAAAAAGAGTTGAAATGCAACGCTTCAGAAACGAACGAATTAAAACGTTTTTATTTATTTATTTTTTTTCATTGCTTCTGCATCCTTTTTTTTTTTCATCGGGATCTTCTTTTTTGAGTCACAAGAAAGGCAGGATTATTTGATTGTCTGCATGTTGCTTGCAAGTGGTGTGTGTGTTGCATGTTGTGTGGAAATGCATGTCGATGACAGTTTATTAAATCGATTACTTTACTTACGTTCGTTTTTTCTTCTCTTCTTCTTTTTCTTCTCTTCATTCAATTGTTTGTTGTTACGTTTGATACGATATTTTGTTGTTAAATAAACATGTTTGTTGTGTATTTGAATTTTTATTCGCTTTTAAACTTTTATCGATGACCGATTAATGTGTTACACTCACAGGTAGTTGTGTTAAGTTTTGGCAAGCAGCTTTGATACCTACATTCTGAGGTTACTTAATGGCTATCAATTCAAAATAAATATGGAAACAATACATGATTACTTAATCCATATCATAAGTAATTATTTGAGTATCTTAACTGGGTTATACTAAGAATGGAAGTGTCTCAACAAAAATGTGTACTGAGTATAGATAAGATTCACTTTATAGCTGTCTTCTAGTGTTTAAAAAACCAATGTTTTAAATTGTTCCTATAATAGAGAAATCTATGACACGAAAATCTATCTCACGTTTAATTTTACGTTTACTTTTCTTCTTTTTCTTCCTCCACTGATTATATTTTGCCTGAGGCTATGTTCCTACCTGGTTTAAGGATACTTATAGCGGATAGGGCACAATGGAATGGTGGGGTACTCCAGTGGCAGAGTGGTATACCCATCTTTACAGATGGGTCTAAGTTAGGTGGATGTACAGGTGCTGGGGTTTTCTGTAGAGGACTCGGTCTTGAACTCCACTTCAGGTTGAATGATGACTGCAGCCTTTTTCAGGCGGAGATTTTCGCAATACTGAAGGCTATTGAGGCCATAGCTGGTGACCCATCTTCGGATTCGGAATCTTACATGATCTTCGTTGACAGTCAGGCTGCTCTTAGGGCCATTGCGTCAGTCTGGTGCAAATCACAGCTCGTTCGCGAGTGCAAAGAGTCGTTGAGGACTTTCGAACCAGACCGTATCTGTCTATGTTGGGTTCCGGGTCATAGCGAAATACTGGGCAATGACACGGCCGATGCCCTCGCTAGGTGAGGTTCGCTTTCAGGGGGCGAATTAATAGTTGGTCCTGACCACCCAGTCTGCCACCTCTACGGCCTCATCAATGAATGGGTCAGGGAGGAAGAGCAGAGGCGTTAGGGGAACGGGTCGGGTTGTTCTGTTTCTAGATGTCTATGGCCTGCTGTGGACAGTAAGAGAACAGATTGGCTGCTGGACTGCTTGGGCTGGGCTTGGACAGTAAGAGAACTGATTGGCTGCTGGGCTTGGTTAAGGCCAGCTTAAGGTTGGTTGTCGGTTTTATCACGGGGCACTGCGAGATTAGGTTGGTCCGGCTGTTAAAGATCCCAGCCGGACTATTGCAGGGCATGTTGCGATGAGGAGGAATTGGAGACTATCGAACACCTCCTCTGTAACTGCCAAGCCCTTGGTAGGTTGAGGTTGAGGACCCTTGACAGGGCCTTCTTTGAGAGCTTGAATTCTGTGTCGAGAGCCGAAATCAATTCTCTCCACAGATTCATTAGTAGCTTGGGCTGGTTGAGAGGTGCTAGGGCTTCATCTGTGTAGTCGCGCTCTCCTCCCCCCTTTTTGTTTGTGTCTGTTTCTTTCTGTGTAATTCCTCCGCTTCCCATTCCCCCCCCTTCCCTACATACCCTCCTTTCATCCTATTCCCTCTATTTCCTTCCCTCTCTAAGGACGTTGTACAATGGATCAATTCGACCTCCGGGTACTGTACTTGTCTTAACTGGCAAGTACACGTCCTCTAACCTAACCTAACCTTTCTTCGGAAAGTAACTTAATTTTCAACTTTTATCGAAAAATATTATTCCAGCAATACAATCCGTAATAAGACGAAACAACTTTTCTTATAGTTTTCGCATTTTAAAAAATATAAAGCATCCTTCACAAATCTTAAACAAATCTATCGAAAAACCCTCGGTTCTCCAAAAGCATCAGCAACTAACATCAGGAGAACGTCAGTCCGCGCTATATCTTGAGAAACGAACAATGAACAAAGTTTCTCAGCCAAACATACAACACAAAAAGCCAATATAAATTTGCAGCAGATATTGCCAACTCTGTCATTCTAAAATCTTCTATTTTGAAAAACTTTATTAATGAAATTAAATCCATGTTAGATAACCAGACCAGAAATTCAGATTTAGCATCTTGAAAAAAATTTTACTTTTGGGGATCTTTCAATAGTATCTTGGCAAAAGCTATGAGAATAAACTAATTTCCATGAAAAAATTTCTCAAATCCGTAGTTTTTGGTAGTCGCCGTAGTGTAGTAGGTAGTGTGTTGGCTTATTAGACTTAAGGTAACGATTCAAACACCAGGTGAGACATGAAAACGAAAATATAAAAAAATATTTCTTCGGTGACATCCTCTCAGCAAATTTATGGCAAAAACTCTGAAAGCAAATAAAATTGCCGTGATAAGTTTCTTAAAAGTCTGTCGTTTGGATTCGCCTATTAACTATAGGTCCCTTCATTCATGTATGAACATAAGTTGTGTGAGAAGCTAGGTTGTAATCCTGACTACAGGGTTCTAATGACCAATTATATATGTAAGTATTATCATGTGCTTAAAAATAAATCCGAGCAAAAAAAACTGGAATAATACGGAAGAACTTTACGGTTTTCGCATTTTAAAAAATAAAAAGCATGCTTCACCTCCAATAAATTTATCAAAAAATCCTCTGTTCCTCCACAAGCACCAGCAACTAATATCATGGAAAGGACAGTCAGCGCCATCTCTTTGGAAATGAACAATGAGCAAAGTTTCTCACTTGAACATACAACCCAAAAAGCCGCTTCATTTTTACAGCAGATATTTATATAACTACTGTTGGCAACTCTGTCATCCCAAAAAACTTCTATTTTGAAAATTTGATTTATGAAATGAAATCCTAACTTTTTGGCTAACTACAACTGAGCTCGCGAATTCAAACATCAGTTTTAAAAGTGTCAAAAAAGCTATTGCTTTTGGTCTTCTGGCAAAAGCTCTGGGAGTAAACTAAGTTTCTCTAATCCTTAGTTCGGTTTCGTTGATGAAATGTAAACTCCGTCAGTTGTGGTTCATATTAACGTATAGTCACACGACAAAAACAAAACTAAACGAAAATATGGAAACAAAAAACAACAACAAAATACACACATCATACGGTAAACAGAAATTACACAAAAAATGTAATAATTTAGGAGAAGCGAACAAAACAAAGATCAAAAATCCAACTTTAAAAAGTTTACACTTAATCACAGCCATGAGTTTGCAATAAACAAAATAAAATGAAATTGGAAGTTTTTACGACGGACCGGCTAAATAGAGAACGAGCGAAATAGACCTGCTAATATACGGTACAATGGGTGAATTGCAAATGAGATTAATGGAAGACGAGGAAAGAGAACTTTGTAGCTCAATGGCGATCAATCAAGAAACCAAAGCAATATTAGCTGCTCTGAAAGAGTTTACAGCTACAATAATAAAATCCTATAAAAGGAAGGATGACATTAATGGAGTTATTCTGGAAAATTTATTAGAGTCTATAAGAAAAGTTTAAAGAGCTTTTTTGTAGAGAAGCTACGTGGTTATGGAAAAGGAACTGAAGGCGTTGGAAAGAAGATTGAAGACATTGCAAGCGATGGTGAAGAACATTAGAAAGGAAAGTTGAGGGCATTAACGACAGAGTTGAAGACATTACAGACAAGGTGACGAAATTCGAAGCAGACGTTATTGAATAGTTTTCTAGAGAAATCTGTTAAAGGCTAACTTAACAGCACAGTTTTCTGCTCTGATGGCAACAAATTTGAGGACACGAAAAATATATCGATTTATAAAATTGTAATGTGTTCACGGTTGACATTTGCTGTGTTTAATTTCAAATTAAATTTTAAATTTTTTTAAAATTTTAAACCGACATTTATTATCGTGTTTGCAGTCGCCACGGTCGGTAGGAAGTACGTTGGCTTATTAGACATGATGCCACCGTTCAAACGAAATATGAAAATAATTCCTCTCTGCAGATTTCTGACCAAAACCCTGAGAGTAAATAATTTTGCCTTGAAAAACTTTCTCAAAAATCTGTCATTCGGAGTCGACTTTGAGCTGTAGGTTCTGCTACTCATGTATAAAATTAACATACACACATTTGAGAAGCTAGGTCGTAATCCTGACTGAATGGTTGTAATGACCAATTATGTACATATGTATGTATTAGATGTAGTCTAGTAGGCAAAGACCTGAACTTAGCTCAGACATCTCGATCAATATGTAAAAAAATTCTTGCGGCAATCTCCTGTCTGCAGTCTTCTGGCAAAAACGCTGAGAGTAAAATAAAATTTCCATGAAAGGTTTCTCAAAAATCAGTCGTTCGGAATGAACTTTAAAATGTAGATCCCGCCACTCATGTATAAAATTAACACACACAACATAAGTGGTGTGAGAAGCTAGGTTCATAATCTTGTCTAAAGGGTTGTAATGACCAATTATGTATTCTGTTTACCGTATGATATGTGTATTTTGTTGTTGTCTGTTGAGTTTCGTCACTTACTCATGGTTAATGAGTAATGCATGCAAAATGGGTGGTGTGAGAAGCTATGTAAGTAAGTATTAGAAGACGTATTCAGAATATGCTTGCGATTCAGTTTGTAAAATTAAAATTAATTGGTTCTGAACAAAGCTGTCTAATCTATAGAAATATTGGCACGTGTTTTTAATCATGCCTGTTAAGTAATGATTAGTAATCGTAATGATTAGTAATTAGATTACATTTTTCGCCAGTAATACTGATTATTTTGTAATCGTAATCAATTAGTAATTCGAAAAAATTGTTCATTGAATTATATAATCATTACGATTCTTTTTTAAAAGTAAAGTAATTGTATACTAATCGTAATCGAAATTTAACAGGTAGCTCATATTGAAATTGAATCGTTCTTTCTATTTTCAAAATTCATATTCCAATACTCAAACCAGTATGAAGGGCTTTGTAAATGGTATAAATGGGTTAATTTTAATGACATCAAAAGACAGGTTTTCCCAATTCAAATAAACTGCACAAGTGGTGGGTGGTTGGCTACAATTTACTTTTCAGATTTCAAATGTAAACGTATTCAGTAATTTTTTTTTTTTTTTTGCAAGTGATGATGGTATCGAACAGATATTTTTTTGATGGCTTAGAAATCTTGGCTACTTTTGTGTGTTTTTGTTGTTGTTGGTTTAAGTTGATACGATTACAACAATAATTTTTGAGTAGTCATGTATGCAATAGATTTCGTTGGTACAATAAAAGTAAAAGAAATGTTACCTTGTCTATGGTTATAAAGGTATGTATGTACATATGTGGGATTGCTAGGTATTTATTATTGTAATCATTTTCATTTGAGACATTTTCAATAGGAAGGGCAATGCTGTTGTTTTTTTTTTTTTTTTTTGTTGCTGCTGCTGTTATAGTTATTGCTCTGGTCATTCGAATAATTTTACCAAAATTTATTCCAATGCATTGTCGTGAGTTATCAAAGATGGTCAAAAGCGACATTGCTTTTTAAATACTATGGTATGCATACATACATACATATGGACATACACATATGATCAAAAAAATAAGTACACCTGCTTATTTTTGCTTTATATTTAATTTTAGTTACTTTTTAATTCGTTAATATTTTTATCGCCATTATTTTAAACTAAATAAAAAAAGAAAATTTTAAACAGGACTTAAAAAATTCAAATACTTCATAATTCTAGTCTATTTATCATTTTTGATACATACGACTTTCCTAGGGTTTCTTTGTTGTTGTGTATGTAATTTTTTTAAAGTTTTCAAAAATTTTTTGAAGTTTTATCGTAAATAAGGAAGAAGTAGAAAACAGAAGGTCCTCTTATGAACCGACGAAAGTATTGGCTGCAACAAACATGACAATAGGATGCTTATCACCAAAGATGATACTACTTGGAACAGAGAACCGTATGCCTTTAGTAGTTTGGGAAGAGAAAATATTTCCTGAAATGTTGTAGAGTCTTTCTTACTACTCTTCTCCTATTTATCTTACGTGACCCCCCACCTGGGTAACGATCTTGCCGCGATGTGGGGGCTTAAGTGTACTTCGATTCACTCTGGCACCCGGAGTGGATTGGAGTGCATGACTAAAGGTTACCCAAATATCGTGGGAAGACTCTACTTCGGACTGATGTCATGCTCTTGATCTTTTCGAATTGTCAAACCACGTATATTTTATACCCCTTTTGGCACGGACCCATTTTTCTGTTTTCCACGGACCACACACTTTTGAACTGACTGCTCCGAGCTGGTGGTTGTAGCTTTCTGGACCAAGTTGTGTATGTACGGTAGCACCGGGGTGAAACCCGCAGTGTGAACGGCTCCAGGCTAGGGCTGCAACCGCCCCCGTCCCGTTAAAACCCTGGCAGATCTCAAAGTACGTTCCTTGCCCGTCGCCGTTAAGTTGGTGGTGTAGGTTCGGTTGAGAAGACTCCCGATTATTACCCGGTCTGGCTCTGAGCACCTGTCCCCATAAGGGCTGGTGCCAACCCTCGCGTGGGTATCCCTGCATGCAAAGATAACCACGGGACCGTTTATGGGTAACTACATATTGCGGACAGGGATAGCGGCCTAACCTAACCTATGTACGTATGATATAACTCAATATTCGCTTTAATAATGTGCTACTCGGAAATGATGAAAAATTGACACCTAATACGCCTTTTCCAAAACTGAGCTGAAAGTCTTTCAGCTTTTAATAATTCCAATAATTTTGTCGCTATAGATTAGTAACTAATTGAATTTTATGTTCGTTATAAATTTCAAGGTACACCGAAATCGAATTGGCAGATTTAGATTCAAGTACAGGTTATGTGCATAAAAACTACTTACAGCCGTATTTGGAGAAACCTGTATCAGGGAAACCATAGAGGCATCAAAGTGAGAGCATTGTTATTGACATAATCGATGTTCTATTTCAACGGGTAACTTTTTTGCTTCACATGACGTTGATAAAAATAATTTTCTAACGAAATATAACAATGGTTTGGACCATCAGGTTTCAGCCTGCCCTCAATTGAGGGCGTTACTGATGCGAGTGACAATAAGCTGCCTCATATAAGGTTAGAGGACGTGTATTTGTCAGTTAAGACAAGTACAGTACCCGGAGGTCGAAATTGACCCATTGTACTGCCTCATCTAAAAAATTGTAAACTTTTAAATCGTCACAAAGAAAGGGTTCTAGATGTCAAAATGTTAACATTTAGAAATAAAAAAAACCATGCTGACATGAAGTGTTTGATTTTTACGTAAAAAACCATGCTGCAATGTACGTCATGTCAAAAGTTTTGGAGTAAATTTCATAAGAGTGTTAATAAAATGTAATAATATAAAATAGTTTTATTAAAATGAATTAAAATTAAAAATTAAAATAAATCAAAATATTAAATTGTTTTTAACAAAATCTATTAATAATCGTGACAATTCAATGTACTACAAGTATATATACGGTGACCATCCGTCCACTATTATAGCGGACAGTCCGCTATTTTAACCTCCTGTCCGCTATTTTTTTGCGTCCGCTATTTGTCCACTATTTTACCATAGGTAACTTCTAAAAAGTATTTATTTTCTAAAATGTCCGCTTTTGTCCACTTTTTTCACTAATTCGATAAAAACGCTTAGTAGTTGCTAAACTATATTTATATTTTAACATTTATATAGTTAGAGTGGAAACATTTAAACAAATTTGTGGCAACGTTGATGTAGAGTATACAAAATTATTGGGACATAGTAAAACACGTTGGTTAACTTTAATGCGAGCGTTAGGGCGAATAATGGAATTGGTTTTAGCCTTGAAAGAGTACTTTCTTAAACAAGAAAAATGTTCAAAAATATTGTTAAGTTTTTTAATGATCCCTTTGCTATGTCTTGATTATTTTTTATACACAGTCAAGCTAGTGTTTTCCATAAATATATACTGCTTTTAGAAAGACAACATATTATAATGCCTGAAGCGGCTATAATATTAAAAGTATTTAAATCAAAGTTAATAGAACGTCACAGTGAAGTATTTTTACCACTTAATGTACAAAATTGTTTATGGAAAAAGTTAAAAACTTTTACAGAACCAGTATTAGTTACCTGAACCAATGGGATGAATCTTTTAACGAAATTGAGGGAGTTGCTTGGATATTTTTAGAAGCAATTCCATCTTCAGTTGAAAAGTCGTTAATAAAAGTAACAGAAATCAGAAATGATTTAAATATAAATAATAACGAAATTTTTGATAAATTCACTTATATAAAAAATTATGCAAATGCTAAAGAAATAGAAATATGGAAACAATCAGCATTAAATCCCGATAAAAAATGGGTTGAAATTTTCAAATTTTTCGAAACGAAAAATATTCTTTATAAAATCATCCTGAAAATAGTAATTTTTTCATTTGCTTTGCCAGCGTCTAACGCACCAACAGAAGGAGTTTTTTCTATATCTCACAATATTTGGTCTTCCGACAAATCCCAAATGGGACTGGAAACTTTAGAATCTCTTTTGACCATAAAATGCAATTTTAAAATGGACTGTTCGGAATTTAAAACATTTGTATCTAACAGGCCCAATACTTAAAAAACATACATTCTGTAGAGAAATATCAGAAGTAAAGTACATACATAAGTACATCCATATGTACATATGTATAAATTTAAGTTTGTGTATATTATTTGTACCTATTTACGTCTATATTTTAAAAATCTATATATATAATATTAATTATAATAAATGAATTTTTGTTTGTTTTTCAATTTATTATATTTGTCCGCTTTTTTCTGATGGAAATAATGGTCACCGTAAGTATATAGCAGAAATGATACATAAACTAGGATTATGAAATATTTTTAAGGCTCGATCTAAGGTTAATTGAAATAAATTTTCATCTACGGGCCTTTAAAAAATATTGACTTTACTTACTTAATTGGCCATAACAACCCGATTAACGGATTTCGGCCTGCCGCAACACATCCTTCCAGGCGCCTCTGCTTCTTGCGCGCCTACCCCAGTTGGTCACACCAATCGATGACAGGGCTTCCTCGATTTGGTCCTTCCAACGGATACAAGGTCGTCCTCTTCGCCGACTTCCGCAGATCCCCGCATCAAATACCCGTCTCGCCGGAGCATCCTCCTCCATTCGAACGACATGGCCGAGCCAGCGCAGCCGCTGAATGTTAATACGCTGTACAACGTCTATGTCGTTGAGGAGCTCATACAGCTCACTGTTGAATCGGATGCGGAAATCATCGCCAACTCGCACTGGACCGAAGATCTTTCGTAGGACTTTTCTCTCGAATACTCTCAAGGCTGCTGCATTAGTTCTTAATAGGGTCCATGCTTCTGTGCCATAAAAAAGCTCAGGTAAGATGAGCGTCTTGTAGAGTATTAGCTTTGTCTTACGAGAGAGGTCTCTGCTACTCAATTGCCTATTGAGACCATAGTAGCACCTGTTGGCAAGAGTAATCCTGCACTTGATCTCCAGACTGACATCATTTTCGGTGGTAACGGCGGAGCCAAGATAAATGAATTCCTTGACTGTATCAATAGTATAGTTATCGGCCGTAATTTTAAGAATATAGAAGGTGTACTTATTATTTTGACCACATGTGTACATAAGACATATGCTTGTTATATCGATTTCAGTATTTTCATTTAACTTTGTTGTTGTTTTTGTGTTTGTGATTTTTAGTTTTTGGTCATGATACAATATGGAAAAGCTTGTTATTTTCTAAAATATTTCTCTGTACAGTTTGCTCATCTCCTTTTAACCCCTTTTTTTTTTTGCTTTGATATCTTCCTGGAATCTATAACTAAATCTAGAAATGTGTACATTTTTATTATTGCTGCTGTTGTTGTTATTGTTGTTATCGCATTTTATAGCATCCTTGTGATAAAGTTCCAGATCGAAATATGATTTGAACAAAATAATAATAAAAATTCATAAAAAAAAAAACAGAACGAGAAAAACGTTTCTGTTTCTGTTTAGGAACGAACAGACGATTTATTGTTAATCAGAAAATAAATTCCAATTCAATTCAAAAAGAAATGTCTCTCTCGTCTACAGATATGCATCTGCCTCTCTAACCCACTGTAACCATATACGTACAGACATATGTATGGTATGTCCGCATTTTAAAAGACTCTAGTATTTTATGAAATTGATTTGAAGTGGAAAATTTGGTACACAAGACATTTAACAACAGAACTCGTATTGTATTCGAGTATATGAAATGTGTGTTTAATTCTTAAGATTTCCAACCAAAAAAAAAAAAAAAAAAATTAAAAAAATTCTACAATGAAAAACCATTTTATATGGAAATCAAATATTTATCGCACGAGCAAAATATATTTTCTATTTTTCTTGTAAAAAGCATTTCATTACTACTATGGCATTTAACATTTACTTCTCATTGCTGTTGCTGCCATTGCTGTTGCTTTGTTTTATGCAAAATTGACAAAACATTGGCATGCAATTTTATTGTTTGCGTGTGTCAGTCCATAGGAAAAACCAAAATATCACATTGAACATGACGTTTGTTCTTGTCAATTTTTTGAAATTTAAATTTAGTTTTTTTATTTAATACGTAAATATTGTTACGTTTTTACCTTTTAAAAATGTTTAAAATATGAACTCGTAGATTGCAAATAAAATCAAAATAAATCTGTGTTTAGTTTTAATTAAAATTCTTTATTATTCGCACCATTCTGTGTGTCACTGTTCACAACTTGATGTAACAACAACAATTGCTTTGTTTGTTATTCCTTTGTTTACATGCTTTGCATAAACAATAACAATTACTAGACAATTGTTCGACAGATCTTTGTAACGAAGATCTTCAAATCACGATTATTCTCTTCAAACATACCGCTTCTTTACACAAGACTGAATGAACTTTTTCTAATTCCGTTGCCTGCTTTGCCATGCCGTTTATATGACAACATAAACAGTCTGATCTCTATAAATATAAGCATCGTTGTTTCATTATTGTTGTTTGTTTACATTTATTCTTGTATTATTTGTTAGTATATTTTTGTTTACTTGTTTATCATTTTTTTATGCTGGTGTTTGTTGTTATATTACGCAGTGCGATAATTTGTAAACAAGTTCATTGTTTTTATTTTTGTGGCTTTTGTTTATAATTTTAGTGTTAAACGATGTAAGAGCAAAACACTAGTATCTAAATTTTTTCCATTTTCGTAATAATATGCACATATGTATGTATATTAATTTCATTATTGTGTACATATGTACATACTTAATTACGTGGACTAGTTGAGTTTTTTACAAAATTGTGATTTGGTATGTTATTTACTGAATGACGACTCTCTTCGTTAACTTTTTTGTAATATTTGCTTCAACTGTTAAGGACTTAAGAGCAGCATTTTTCTTTCAGCATTAAACTACAGGTTAATTATTTAGCAGCTAATTTGAAACATAATTCTGTCGTAGTTAAGCTGTTTCATACATAATTACACAATAAAATATGTTTTTGCGTCAATTCCTAAACAAAAATATAATATTTATGACCATTTGGTAGAAACTCACTCTTGAGACTATACTGTTCTTCCATAATTCTCTTTTAAAATCAATATGGTTTAAAGTAATCCCTCGATTTACGTGACGATTGTTTAAAAAAATTCCGGCATAAATCGAGACGATTTACATAGGTACTACAAAGTAGTATCTTTTTAAAAGGAGCTTAAAAAGTCATAAATTTAGTCTTTTAATATAAAATTCGCATTTCTTAATAAAAAAAAGCTAAAAATTCAATTTAGGTACTGCGAAGAATTTCAAAACTTTCCTGTGTTATCACAAGATTTCGATTTTCTAATGTAGGCTAAAGTAGGCTTAACTCAGGTATCAATTGGCTTATGTAACACGGATAAATTTTTTCTCTTCTATCTTACTGTTGTCTTTGCCACTCAATGACTTCAAAGATTTGAATAGATTAACTTATGAATCAAAGGTTTCAGACAGCTTTCACAATAAAATCTGTGATTAGTTCCGATATCAAAGATATTTTTTTTTTGTCTTTACAAGAAAGAACTCTAAGTTAGTGGATCATCAACCAAGTTAAAATAATCAGCAATCTTTTGTACGAGTTTAAAATTTCTTTGTTTACATCGTTAAAATTTCCTACACTACCATCTTCAGTTGTGCATTCAGTTCGATTTTTTTGATATTGTAGACAGGAGTAATATCGATTATAAACAGCTTTATTTTGTGACAAATAATTTGTTTAACGATGTTTGTCGATTTACTGACAAGTTTTATTCTTAAAGCAGTCGTTAAATAAATTGAAAGTAGTTCAACCTTTTTTGTTAAGCGTTTAAATATTTTTCGAATCATTTTTGTAGCCATTGCCGTTTCAGACTTCCGTACAAAGTCTTAATCTTAAAATTTCCAGCAACATTTTCTTCGAACAGAATAGTAAGTCCATATTTTAAAATCTTTTTCGGATATAAATATCTAATGGATGACACTCGTTTCCAATATTATGCAACATTATGATGATTTGATTATTTGTTTTAAATTTTTTCGAATCTTTTATCGTCCCCACTGTCTGGACTTGCAGGTTCTCTTATTTTCTCTCGTGATTTTTCTTCAGCTAAACATCTGAGGCGATGTAAATCGAGGAAATGTATTGTACATCTGTAACTACTTCAGCTTTCTACATCGATAAAATTCCAAAACCGCTAAGATCTAAGGATGCTTACAGCAGCACCTTGGTATATCGGAAAATCGAAGATTTATAAAAATCTTGAAAAACACCCAAAACTGGAATTGGAAACATTGAAAATAAATAAAGTCGGGTTCCTTTCAAATCTGCAGATTTCATACCCGGCTTATAAATAGTATAAAATATATACGTTAAATTTATTGCCGATATTGATTGGAATTAATCAATATTGTATTGTACACGTCCTCTAACCTTGATTGGAATTATATAATCTGTTATATCAGGACTTTCATTCAGCACTTTATAAATTTATATTTAAAAAGTGTATAAGATATCACTGAAATTTTTATTCGTTTGAAAAACCTCTTGTTATGTTGTCTTTTAGGGCCGCTTCTGTTTGTCTTTTATTCGCATACATCTGCGACATAAGAAGACATCTCTCTCTCTCTCTTTAACGGGTTAAAAATGCAATCATCTCAGTGACCAGTTCACATCGCTTCCATGTGAAATGACCATGCCCACAAATCACTCGTGCAAAATATTAGGATTAGATGTATGGCTTTGTACTGTAGAATAGTGGTCAGCTCTATGATTTGCAGTCACGGCTCTTCACAGAACTGTACCAAAGGTTGAACTTTTATAGATTTTAGCCAGACTATCCATTGATCACATTGCCAAAGAGGTAACTTATGAGTATAGGAGGTAAGGGTTTTCCATGGACGCATTACTTGAAGAGAATTGAAGATTCTTAATTATTAAAATAAACTCACTACACCTCACAACCTAGAGTTATCACCGCGATCTTCTTCAAATCCATTGATTTTGATCAGTACCTTCTGACCTTAATCTACCATTTAATAACTATAACATGTGATTGTTCACTGCACCATGGACAATTTAATTTATGAATAGAACCGAAATTATTGCCGTAATTCGTGCTGTATAAGAAATTTGGCTATTTAAGCTGGCTTGGCTACAAGTTTCTCATCATTTCCACTTCATTGGACATTAATTCACTAAGTCGCAAGAGTATAGAACATGCTGAGGAGTATGTTGCTGCTGTATTGGCTAGTGTCGGTGATATTTTCTATTCCTCGGCATTCTGTTATTCGACCACGTGGATGATTTTGCATAAGGAATACAGCTGCGGTAAGTACAGAAGTTATATAACATACGACAACGTCGTTTGTTTGAAGAATGGGTCTTAGGAAAGTTAGCTGAAGACATAATTTTGTATTGAAAAATTATCTCCTAAGGTGAAGGTTATTTTAAGCTGAATGGATACATCATTGTTAGTGAACATCAGTTAAAGACGGTTCAAGAGCTGTAAATGCTCCTGAAAGTGTAAGATTCCGTGCTATGATTACTTAATTTTTTTTTTTCTGATACGATGTTTTTATTTAATGCCGCACAAGTCACACGGAATACGTCTGCAAGATCCATTCATGAACAGATGTCTCTAAAGAATAAATTGGTTGCTCGATTCTAGCTATGTTCTATTTTGTCACTGACCATATTTATTTGGAATAACACGATGTCGTAGGGCTTGTTTGAGTCTTCCCGTTTTGTGTGATGAGGCCCGATATATTTTTGGTGGTAAATGTCTGACTCCAAATTCGATATCACCAGATAATCTTAACTAATTACAGAATACAAACTTAGTGGGTGTCCTTGATGGCTGGCAAGTAAGCCACCATATATCACGGGTTTTGCCTGTCCCTTTCGATTTTTCTCTAATAAAATCGTAGTACCACTTCGTCTGAAATTTAGAAACCGATAGCGGCCTATTACCACCAAAGTAAGACGTCTTTATTACGTAGAATAAGATAAACTATGGCAACGTTTATAGGGGAGATAATTTTTAAGAAGTGAATTTTTCTTTAGATGCGGATGAATCTGATGAAAACAAACTTTACATAACAACGCAAGTTCAGATTAATACTTAAGTCAATCATACACAAAGTAATCGGCATTAATTAACAAAATGTACTCATTATTGGACTTCAAAATTAGTTTAAATTCCTCTAAAATGTATAATTCCTTTAATAAACCTTTTCATAAAAAGTAATACAAGGCGAATGAGTTCATCATTATGAACAAACAAAAGTTATTTAATATTCAAGTAATCATTTAAAAAAAAAAACACAAAATATTCGCACAAAAAAAACAAAGATGACAAAAAATTATGAAACGTAAAATGGATTTCAAAACGATTTATGTGACTGCAGATAATTGAGCAACGCATGAGTGTGAAGTGAGTTGTAAATAACGAAGTTTCGTAGTAAAAACAGAAGAAAAAAAACATTGCCAGAGTATTACATGGCAATTGTAAAAAAATTAAGAAAAAACAACAGCCACAGCAACGTAACAACACAATTGAACAACCTTTTCAGGGATGAACGAACGGTGATGATGACAATGACAGCGATACGGATGATGATGACGATGTTGATGGTAAAAGGCAGAAGCATCAACGCCCAATTTATAAAGCGCAATGGAAAAACGTGAAATGGTGGACATCAAATGATAGCGACATTTAAGTGTCATAACAATGAAAACCAAAAAAAACTAAAAAAACAGAAAACAAAGTAAAACACAGTAATACCAATACAACAACAACAACAAAAATAATAATGCACTATAATAGTACAATACGGTAATATTTTGCACGAAAAATGAGCACAAAAAAAATGACAACAACATCTCCATTGAACAGTGAACAGTGAATGGTCGCCAATGAAAATTAAAAAAAAAAAACATCCAGAAAGAAAGAAAAAAAACGACCAAACACCAGCAACATCCACATCAACATCAACATCAATTGCAACAACATTTTAATGCGACGTCAAATTGTAAAATTTATGGCAACATAACGAGCTGCAGTCAATATAATGTACGACGACGACGACGACAACGACAATCCGATGGACAGCAGCAAAAGTGTTGTGTGAGGAGGAAATATATGTTGGTGTTACTGCTACTTCTAGTGTTATTGTTGTTGTTATTATTGGATTGTCACTGATAACTGCAACGTTGGTAGCATTCACATTACAGAGAACAACAACAAACACAACAACAGCAAGCAGTAGCAACAACTCCAGTAAATGCGACATTTCGAGCGAAAAATAACAATAATCATAATTAAGGATATAAACGTATGACTATAATAACAACAAAAACAACAACAACAACAACACAAACAATAACAACAATATCAACAGTAATAGCTACACAGCAACAAAAACAACTACGGCATCAGTTTAGTATGACAACATTTCACATTTCACAACCGTATAGCCATACAACAATGGCCATGAAGTAAAAGAATGCATTCTTAACCACAATGTAATGCTGATTTGCAAAATGATTATGAATTCAACAGAATTTTTTTCAAGAATATTTTCATTATATTGCATCAATAAAAAAGGTTTTAAAATTTAAAAAAAAAAATTTAAAATCCTAAGCATAGCACTATAACTTATAAGATTAAAATCTTGTTGTGTTATGTTAATTATAATAAACTAGCTGTACCCTGCGCGCATTGCTACGCCTCCAATTAACCGTAGATCGAGCTTTGTATCAAAAATGATACATTTCAATTTTTGAGACTATATAACTTTAATTCAGAAAAAGTTAGACACCTGATATTTTTTGAATTTATTAGTATTGTTATTGTCATTATTTTAAAACAAATAAAAAAAGAAAATTTTAAACAGGGGTGAAGAAAATCGAAAACTTCATAATTCTGTCTTTGTATCATTTTTGATACATACGACTTTCCTAGCGATTCTTTGGTGTTGTGTAAGTAATTTTTTCAGGTTTTCAAAGATTTTGTGAAGTTTTATCGTAAATAATACGTTATTTATGGTATTTAACAAGGAATTGAAAGATAAGTGTTGGAGGAAAGGGAAAAGGTTGAATTTTCTGTTCATGATATATCCTTGATATTGACGGTAGTAGTCGTAGTCTAGTTTGTAGCGTGTTAGCTTATTAGATGTCAGATCAAGGTTCAAACCTCTGGTCAGTTATGTCCCATTTACAACGAAAGGTTGTAATGACCGATTATATATGTATATATGTAATATTCCTGCTGCTGGAGACTAAAGAAGAAGAAAACAGAAGCTCGTCTTATGAACTGACGAAAGTATTGGGAGCAACAAACGTTACAATCAGATGTTTTTAGCCAAATATAGTACTACTTTAGTAGTTTGGGAAGACAAAATACTCACAATTTTCACGCAGATTGCTAGCAGCTGTTTCTTGAAATGTTACTAAATGTACTTACTGCTCTTCTCATATTTATCTCACGTGATAGACAAACATTATAAAAAAGTATTTTGTCCTATGTTTTATTTCATTGATATTACGGAAGGATAATATTTCGGTCAACTAAGAACGTATGCTATAACAGAATTATTCGGTTTGATAATGTGCTACTCGGAAATAATGATAAATTTATATCTATTACGCCTTTTCGAAAAATGAGCTGAAAGTCTTTCAGCTTTTAATAATCCCAATAATTTTGTCGCTCTAGATTAGTAACTAATTAAATTTTATGGTCGATATAAATTACGCGGTCCACCGAAACGGAATTGGCAGTTTTACATTCAAGTATATGCTACGTGCGTAGCAACTACTTACAGCCGTATTTGTAGAAACCCGCATCCGGGAAAATAGGGAGGTACCCAAGACAGAGCCTTGTTATTGATATAATCGACGTTCTATTGCTACGGGAAACTTTTTTACCTCACATGACGTTGAAAACCAATTTTTCTAACGAAATATAACAATGGTTTGTACCATTAGGTTTCAGCCAGCCCTCAATTGAGACTGTTACTGATGCGAGTGACAATAAGCTGCCTCATCTAAACAATTGTAAACTTATAAATCGGCGCAAAGCACGGATGCTAGATCCCAAATTATTGCCATTTTGATAAAAATAAAACCAATCAGACATGAAGTGTTTGATTTTTACGTAAAAAACCATACTGCAATGTACATCATGTCAAAAATTTTGCCGTAAATTTCATAAAAGTGATAATAAAATGTAATAATATAAAATAGTTTTATTAAAATGAATTAAAATAAATCAAAATATTAACATTTTTTAATAAAATCTATCAATAATCGTGAAAATACTATATATCAAAGTAAGTATGTATCAAAAGTGATACATAAGCTAGAATTATGAAGTTTTTTTAAGGCTCGATCTACGGTTAAAAAAAAATTTAATCATTTTATTGATTTTGTTCATTAAAAAAAAAAATTGACAAACTTTAAAAATGAACATCGATTATGAACATTTATTGAAGTGCTGTCGGAAATTGGTAATACCAACCTATAAGCCTTAGTCGGCTCATGCGCAACAACTTTGCTAAAGATCATAACATAATCAAATGCACAATTTACGATTTAATTCATTTTTAGTAATTTTCAGTGGCGCCACCTGTCGAAATTTGTCATACCAACCTAGAAACCTTCCCCGGCTCATGCGCAACAACTTTGCTAAAGTACATAACATGATCAAATGCATAGTTTACGATTCTATAAGGTACATACAAACATACATTCATTTTTATATACATATAATATATAATATATATATATATACAAGGTGGCGCAAAAGTAATCCTCCTATCAGAAAATGTTATAAATTTTGCGATTGGCCCCTAATGTGAGTTCTGTTTTGACATTTGTGTAGTAAACACATGCGAAATAGACGTTAATAAACAATGTTACGCTACACTGCTCCAGAACGCGGAATATTGCTGACTATTTATTTGACCAATAATCGGTCGGTGACTTTGGCACAACGTGAATTTCGTCGCAGATTTCCTGGCCGTCCAACGCCTACTGGTGAAACACTGCTACGTTTAGCCGCTCGCCTCGAAGAGACTGGCACAACTCGAGATGCTGCCAGGCGTGGCAGACCCCGGAGTAACCGTTCTGCGGACAATATTGCTGCTGTAGCCGAGGATGTCATGGAAGCGCCGTCGACATCGTCCAGACGACGTGCCACGCAAATGGGTATCAGTCGACGGTCTTTACAGCGAATTTTTGTACAAGATTTGAAGATGTTTCCGTACAAAGTCCAGATGGTGTATCAGCTGTTAGCTGCTGACCGCCAATCGCGTCTAACATACGCTCAACCCATTCTTAATCACCACCAAGAGGAAGATGATTTTTCATCAAAAATAATCATAAGTGATGAGGCCCATTTCCATCTTAGCGGGTACGTAAATAAGCAAAATTTACGCTTCTGGGGCACTGAAAATCCGCGTGTAACCCACGAAGAGCCATTACACCCGCTCAAAGTCACTGTATAGTGTGCTGTTTTCGCTGGAGGAGTCATCGGACCTTTTTTCTTCGAAGACGTCGCGGGCCAAACGGTTACTGTGAATGGTGAGCGCTACAGAGCAATGATCAACGAGTTCTTTTTGCCGCAACTTGATGAATTGGGATTGGAAAACATGTGGTTTCAACAGGACGGTGCAACGGCACCCACTGCACGTGCCACAACCGATATGCTGAAGGATGCATTTCCCGGGCACTCCAGACTTCTTTTTGTGGGGCTTTTTGAAATCGCGGGTTTATCTCAACAAGCCTCAGACTCTTGCAGCTCTTAAAGACAATATCCGTCAAGAATGTGAGGACCTATCGCCGGAAGTTTTGGCCAAAGTGATGGAAAATGTCATAAAAAGGGCTCAAATGACAATCAACTGTGGCGGCGGCCGTTTACATGACATCATATTCTCGACTTGATGTAAAAAAAATTAAAAGACCAAATAAAAATAATCCACAAGAAGAATCAAAGTTTTTCATTTTTTTTTTTTAATTACAGCCAAAAAACATCGGAAGTTTACTTTTGCGCCACCTTGTATATATAATATATATATATATATATAGAAGATAAATAGATAAATAAATATAAATCAAATAAATAAATCTATTGAGGAAGCTCCGGAAACTGTTTTATTTCTCAAATTCTGCCTGTAATCTTATTTATTCTTATTTGCTAAATAGATTTCAAAAAGTTCATCTTAATGGCAATATCTCAGATCCATTTAATATTAGTAGAGGTGTTCCCCAGGGGTTAATACTTGGGCCTCTGTTGTTTTGTATGTATATAAATGATTTACCGGATGTCTTGGTTCACAGTAATGTTCATATGTATGCTGATGATGTGCAGCTTTATACTAGTACTCATAGAGAGAATATTGATCCTTGTTTGGATTACATTAATCGTGACTTGGTTAAGATTGACAACTGGGCCTCGGCCAATGGACTTTGCATCAATCCCTCTAAGTCTAAATGTATTATACTTTTGAGGACCGACAGATCATTTGTCTTGCCTGAATTGTGCATCAGGGGAAATAAAATTGACTTTGTCAAATCTGCAAAAAATCTGGGTTTTGTATTTAATGGCAGTTTATCGTGATCTAACCATATAGGTGTCGTTGTTGGTAGAATTTATAGTATGCTTAGGAACTTGTGGACTGTTATTGATTCGACTCCTTTCGCCATTCGTATGCAACTTGCTAAAACATATTTAATTCCGATACTTTTATATGGGTGTGAAATCTTCGCAAACTGTGATTGTGATGACAACCGTAAACTTAACTTGGCATTTAACAACATAGCTAGATATGTCTTTCATAAAGGGCGTCGTAATCACATTTCTCATTTGGCTTGCCGGATTCTTAATGTAAAATTTGATAATCTCTTGATAATCTCTTGCCAATAGCGCAGAGTCCCGTTAGTGTGAGGCCCGGTTTCCATATTTCTTACGCGAATCAGTGGTACAATGTTAAACACATTGAACTAGAATTTGTAAAATTGACTTCCTTTAAGGCTCTGCCAGCACTGGCTGCATTTATTGTTTTAGTTGCAGCACGATACGGTAAAACGCTGTAGCCCGCATTACAGAAAAAATATATGGACAATTGAGTTGCATCAATTATTGACACACCCACCAAACAATTTCCACTTAATTTTATAGAATTTTCACCAGTCCGTACTTTATAGCTAAGCGTTCTTTTTTTTCGTTTTTTTTTTGGTCTTCCTCTGGCTTATTTTTGTCCACATAAATAGTGATTGTTTGCCATCTGCACGAAGGCAATCTATATATTGGAGGCAACAATCAATTTTATTTTCAAATAATGATGATGTTCAATTGGAAATTTTGCTACCAAAAAACGAAAATCGTATAGAACACTGAGAGAAAAAAGGGGATTATAAATGAAAGGGATATTGAAACAGAATAGAAAACAAAATGAATAAAAATGGAGGAATTATAAACCGTAGATTGATTTTTTTTTTTTTTTCTAAATGGCAATAATTTGATATTTTTTGCTTTGTGGCGATTTCTAAGTTTCCAATTGTTTAGATGGCACAGCTTATTGAAATCTAATGGTCCAAACCATTGTTGTATTACGTTATGTCAACGTCATGTAAGGTAAAAGAGTTTTCCGTTGCAATAGAACATCGATTATGTCAATAACAATGCTCTCTCTTTGATTCCCTTCTGGTTTCCCGGGTACAGGGTTCCCCAAATACGACTGTAAGTAGTTGCTACACTCGTAGCATGTACTTGAATCTTAAACTGCCATTCAGATTTCGGTGGGCCACGAAATTTATAACGACCATAAAATCTACAGCGTCAAAATTATTGGGATTATTAAAAGCTGAAAGTCGTTCAGCTCATTTTTCGAAGGGCTTAATAGGTGTAAATTTATTATCATTTCCGAGTAGCACATTATTAAAGCGAATGATTCTGTTATCTCATAAGTACGTAGTTGACCGAAATATTGTCATCTGTAATATCTATAAAATACAACATAGGACGAAACACTTTTTTCTGATGTTTGTCTGTCACGTGAGACAAATATGAGAAGAGAAGTAAGAAAAACTTCACAACATTTCAAGAAACACCTGCTAGCAACTGGGTGAAAATTGATAATATTTTCTCTTTGCAAACTACTAAAGGCATACGGTTTCATCTTTGGCGATAAACATCATGGCAATAAATGTTTGTTGCTGCCAATACTTTCGTCAGTCCATAAGAAGAGCTTCTGTTTTCTTCTTCTTCAGGGTCTTCATCAGCAGGAATATTACATACATAATCGGTCATTATAACCTTTCGTTGCAAAGGTTTGAACATTGGGCTGACGTCTAATAAGCTAACACGCTACATACTAGACTACGACTACTTCAATCAATATCAAGAACAGATAATTCAACCTCTTCCCATTCATTCAACACTTAACTCTCAATTCCTTCTCAAATACCATAAATAATATACATATTGTTACGGTTTTGCCTTTAAAAACGTTTAAAATATGAGCTCGTGAATTGCAAATAAAATAAAAATTAATTTGTATTTTGTTTTAATTAAAATTCTTTATTATTCGCAAAATTCTGTGTACCACTGTTCACAACTTGATGTAAACAACAACAATTGCTTTGTTTGCTATTCCCCTGTTTACACCCTTTGCATAAACAATAACAATTACTAGACTATTGTTCGAAAGATCTTTGTAACGGAGATCTTCAAACCACGATTACTCTCTTCAAACACACCGCGTCTTCACACAAAACTCACTGAATTTTTACTAACCCACACGCCTTCTTTGCCTTGCCTTTTATATGGCAGTGTAAATGGTGTGATGAATGTTATTGAAGGCGAATGTTCGTGACTTCGTCTTCTTGAGATCTCTATAAACGTAAACATCGTTATTGTTGTTCGTGTATTTTGTTTGCATTTATTCTTGTAGTGTTTGTTGTTATATTTTTGTTTACTTGTTTACTATTTTTTATGCTGTTGTTTGTTGCTATATTACGCAGTGTGATAATTTGTAAACAAGTTCAATGTTTTATTTTTGTTTGTTTGTTGTTATGGTTAAAGAAAAGTCAACGTAAATCTATTGTTTGAGGGATTGTGTGAATTTTTTTATTTTTCAGAGTGTAGTTTTATTATTATTAGAGCGAGAGAGATGCTGTGTATAACTGTTTAAATGCGATATCATTGAATAATGACTGTTAATACCCTTCAATGTCTCTCTCGCTGTTATGTTTCGCTGTATTGAACGCAGGACTATTGACTACTGACTGCCACTATTAAAAATTGTGCGTAAAAATGAAGTGCATCATCGTCACTGAAATGAATCTCTGGTTGTGACTGGATAAAATGGCTCATCGAATGTTCCAACAACAACAATAAATACAAAAATCTGTAGAAGAAAAAAATGTATGAATTTATCGCTTTTCATATGGCGGCTCAATGCGAAAAATAAAAACAACAACAACAACAACATCGATGCAACTAACAATGCCAGAATCATTGCAAATATATTGCAAATTGTGCAAAATTTCGATAATGAAATAAAACTCTGGTAATGGCTGTCGCATTTTATGCATACACAATTCCAATACCAATTGCATGTACATTTATTTTGTTTTTTTTTCATTCAGTCATTCATACATTCATTAAAACAAAAACAAAAAAAGTTGGAATCCGATTTTTTGTTGGACATACAACATGTCGCATGATGCATTCATTTTATTCAGTGCTTTTCACTTGTCGTTGTTATATGCTATGCCATGGTTGTTGTCCTTAGTGTTGTTGTTGTTGCTGTAAAAATTTATGTCATAAATGCATTTTGATGCATGAACAACATTTTGCTGCATTACAATTACACCCAACAATGACACTTACACACACAGCCATACTGTTGTAACACCCATACACATGCATTAAATGCGCATAAATTTTAACACACAGTGATTGTCTCCTTTTTTTTCCAAATTTTTTTTTTTTGGTTCAATGATGTCCTTTTAAGCCATCTTTTTTTTTTCTTTTTCTACTGCCCATGTTGTTATTGTTGTTGTATTGTCGTATTCAGCTTATTTGCAGCAACAACACAATTCACTTCATTTTTACACTTTTCCAATGCATTTCTGCTATCCGGGCCTGTGTGCGTGCGTGCGTTTTACTGTGCATCTGTCCTGTCGTTCATTCATTATTGTCATAATTCACACTCGTTCATAAATTCGTCGTAAATTATTGGAAATTTCATCTCATTTTCGTTGTTTCGAGCATCATCATCAGTATTTCAGCTTGTTCTGCTCCACATCTATGTATAACTTTCCGTTCTCCTCCTCTCCTCCTCTTTCTGTTCGATAAACTGCATTCAATTCCGTATGGTTATCGATAATACTGTTTCGTTGGCCAGTTCTCTCGTTCGTACGTTCATACGTATGTATGTGTATGTACGTACGTACGTTGATGACACTTTTGACCCTATAAATCATGGATACATTAAAATATGATTTTCTCTTCTCTTACCAGGCAGAAGTTCCATTATGCCATCGTACGTATGAAGATGATGCTGATGATGATGCTGGTGATGCTTAAGCATTTATTTTTGCTTCTGTCTTTCTCTTCTTTTTTTAATTTTTTTTTTTTTTTTTTTGGGGAGGGAAGAGAAATTTTATGAAATTATTGATGTTTAAAAAGTTTCTGCCCAAAGGATTTCATTTTATAACACATGTCATACAACCAATAAAGCAGTTTCAAAGAATTTTTAAAGAATTTTTCTGTACTGTCACCTGGCATAGACATTTAAAAGTTGCAGAACGTAATCAGAGAATACCTACATGGAAATTTATATACAAGAATTCGAAGGATTATAACAAAATTTTATGAGACTAAAACCGGACTGTGATCAAGGATGAATTTCAAAAATATCGCTTATGTGTTGCAACCCCATTCGAACGACTACTGCCGAGGCTGTGGGTCTGCTGCACAGATCAGCAATGAGTATTTAAAAAGATGAGTATAATCAATTCATACTCATAATTTCTGATACTTTTACGCATTCATACTTATTTTAATATCATGGAACCTCTACTCATATTCAATGTTTGAAGATCTCATCCCATTCATACTTAACAACACGTATGATCTTGTTGATATTGACTCTCCATGACTCAACATATACGAAAATCACAAAATAAGTATGATTCGCGTACGAACACTAAAATACTCACTACAAGGTTGCATGTTTTCTCTGCTTGCTGATCTGTCTTTTGTACTTATGTGTCGTTTTTTTTTTTGTAGATGCAACAACAACAAACACTGTACATTTTTATTAATGAGTCACGAGTCACTCGAAACATTTATAAGTACTATAAGTATTTTTCTAAAGTTATGAATCTGAAATGAGTAGGCTTATGAATTAAACATATTTCGAATGGTATGAGTTTGTTGTCAACGTTGTACGCATACTCATTGCAACCTGTACTTATAAATCAACGTTGTATTGAGTATGAATGAATCAGAGTACATAGTTAAATTTCAATATTGTTACGAAAATGGAAATGGTGTTGTTAAAATAATAAGCAAAAGCTCCAAAAACAACACAATGGACTTGATCACGCATAAAAACAAAAGCTCCAAAAACAAAACAATGCAGTTGTTTACGTGATCAACGAATGAGGAAGCATATAGCAACAAAAACAACAGGGCTTGTTTACAAGATCGATGAATAAACAAAAATATAGCAACAACGAACGTGTATAAAAAATATAGCAGAAAGACAAACAAACAAAACAACAACAACTCTGCCTGGACGAAAGTAAATAAGATACATGAACAACAAAAATGGAAACAAGTTGTTTACATTTTTGGATTGTTCCCGAAGGTCGTCATCATCCTTGAAGGGCATTCATCACACTGTTGATCGAGTGATATAAAAGGCAAGATAAAGCGAGCAACGATGATTCAGTTAGAATTCAGTCAGCCGTGTATGAAGACACGTTATTCTCGGAGTGCGAGTGAAGTTAGTCGTGTGACGACGTCGCGTTGAATTGAGTGAGAATTCAATCAGTGGTGTGTGAAGATACGAGATCGAGTTATAATCCAGTCAGACTTATGTGCAGACAAGTTGCGTGAAGAAAACAGTTGTTAGTGTTGTGCTTACAAAAAAGGTTGTGAGCAAAGAAGATTAACTAATAAGTGTTGTTGCTTACAAAAAGGTCGTAAGCAGAGAAATATCACGAACAAGCACATATTGTGGAAGTTATCATTGTATGCGTAGAATAAGTTCGAACAGTGGCACGAAAGTTGTGCAGAAAATAAAGAATTAATTAAAAAATAAACACAGATTTATTTTTATTTTATTTGCAATCTACGAACTCATATTTTTAACGTTTTTAAAAGGTAAAAACGTAACAATATTGTTGACTCACTTATATTCAAATTTTCATGAGTGCTTATGAGTAGCGAAAAAACGATTTATTGCTAATCTCTGGTCTGCTGAAGAGGAGGAAACTATTATCCACTTTCTTTGCAAATGCCCATCTCTGGCGAGGTGCAGATTTACGTTACTTTGTGCTCACGTGAGCATTTGCTGTCAAAGCTACCACTCCAACCTACCTACACTTGGTCTAGTGTGGCGAATAATCCAAATATGTTGCTTACACAGCATTCTCAACAAATGATTCAATTTTGTAACGTATTTTTCATTTGGATTTGCATCTCCATGCATAAAAACTTCATTCATGTAGCAATATGGCCTTTCATATGTTTATTGGATACTAGCTGGCAATGAGCTCAAATACATTTCTCAATCGGTGGACACGCCATGAAGCAAAACTGTGGCAAATAGGAATCAGAGGATCCAAACTTAATTGCGGGAAAACCATTCACATACATGACATACATAATTGGTCATTACAACCCTTCAGTCAAGATTACAACCTAGCTTCTCACACCACTTATGTAGTGCGTGTTAATTTTGTACATGAGTGGTGGGACCTACAGTTTAAGGTCGACTCTGAGCAACAGATTCTCGAGAAACTTTTTCATGGCTATTTTTTATTTACTCTCAAAGTTTTTGCCAGAATCTGTTCAAAGGAAGTCACAGAAGAAATATTTTTTAAGACCAGAGGTTTGAAGCGTGGCCTCACGTCTAGTAGCCCAACACACTATCTACTAGGCTGCGTCGACCAGTTGCTTAAGGAAAAAGTGACCATCGTCATGGTTTAAAATGGTGATGTGTTAGTTTTTTTTCCGATAATTACCGTGTAAGAAACTTAACCGTCAATTCATTACACTACGGCCGAATGATAATCACATTTTTTGGCTTGTAATTGAAGATTATGCACAAAATGGTATGTTACTCCAATAAGAGGGTGCCATGAGCTGTATAACTCAACCGACTTTGTCTTTTTACTGCATCTCAAGATATGCTATTTTGATCGTTGGGACCTGACTGATTACGAAGTGTATGAACGTTTTGAGTACAGGAATGCAGTTTCATTAGAAATTGGATTAATTGTGGTTAATCTTTCTGTAATTTTGATGTAAATGTTTATCAATGAGAAGCTAGGGTCGAAATCCTGACTAAAAGGGTTGTAATGACCAATTATGTATGTATGTTTATCAATCCACATTATAGATTACTCTATAGATCCATCGACCACTACTACGAATTTCCTACCTTTTAGAGCAAAATTCTCCTCAGTATGAGTTTCCCTTATTATTGAAAAATTTTCAAATGATTGCTTCATAATTATACCACACTTATGATAGACCCACTTGTTCTCCAACCAAGGGGATAAGGATAAGGTAAAATGTTCATGCTCCCTTTAAACTGTCCTCCCATCGATGACTACCCTTTGAAAGTCCTTCGTTCCTCCGCTTTTATAGCTACCACTTGTCCTGGGCCTTCGAGACAGCGAAATTACATAAGTTTCATTTCATCCGCCAATATGTCTCTCGGTATTGTTTTCCCCAATACCAGTGCCGCTTCATCAGACATTGTCCTAAAACCACTTATCTGTCCAATCACTCTTAGGCGATAAAACGAGCACAGCTTACTCCATGTCGTCCCTTCAGAGAGTGCTTCCGACCATATTGGGCAAGCACATAACATTACTGATACAAACCTCGATATTGTTACGAAAATGGAAATGGGATTCTTAAAATGATAAACAAAAGCTCCAAAAATAAAAATAATGGACTTGTTTACATGATCAACGAATAAACAAAAATATAGCAACAACATCAGTATAAGAAAGGGATTAAGAAGTAAACAGGCAACAACGAAGGCAAAGACATTCTCCTTCAAGTGCATTCATTAGACTGCTTAGTCTGCGATATAAAAGGCAAGACAGAGCAGGCAACAGGATTCAGAAAGAATTCAGTCAGTCTTGTGTGAAGACACGTTGCGTGTGAAGAGAATAATTGTGGTTTGAAGATCTCTATTATAAAGATCAATTGAACAATTGTTGTTGGGTATTCGGAAGAGTAATAACAATTAAAGCAAATTGTTGTTGTTTAAGTCAAATCGTTAAAGGTGGCACACGAAATTGTGCGAACAATAAAGAATTGATTTAAAACTAAACACAAATTTATTTTTATTTTATTTGCAATCTACGAACTCATATTTTGCGATGAATTTTACGTGCTCCTTGGTGTTCAACCTATAGCCGATAATCATTCTCAAGTATTTTATGGCCATCTTCGTTTCGATCTTAGTGTCTCCAAGGGTCACTTCCATGTTCTTCACTATTTTCCGGCCTGTGTTTTGTATACAGTAAGTGTCAATTCTGCCACGTTCCATATTTTAGAACAGCTATGTTAGTCATCTCCCCTATTTACTTTACTGACCGAAACTATGGCAATGTCGTCTGCAAAATTGTAGTCCCGTTTGGTAGTTGATAGCGAAGTATCTCACTTTTAGGTCTGTTGTATATTGTACGCGTGCAGACTTAAGTCACGACTCAAAAATTCAGAAAATTGTGGTCTGCGGCTGCCTGGGATTTTATCGCACACTTGACTTTGTGTTTCGTCTGTGAACGGGGCCATAGTTTACTGAACCAGTGAACTCTGATTTATTCACTAGGACGCGTGCGGTACAAGTCCCGAACCGAAAACCCATTTTAACAAAAACAATTTTATTATTTACATGCGTTGTTGAATGCTTTATCCATTCATCATGATTTGCCAAAATAGAGTGAATAAAATGACAGCTAATTTAACAGTTGTAGCTTCAATAAGATGTCTGCTATCAACTGTCAAAGTTCGTAAGTGCCTAGTGGAAGACCCGTCTATTCAAAATCTATTTTTTTTAACTGCGAATATGTAAAAATGTTTATGTTAGCGAGGATTAATTTTAAAATTATCAATGCCAAGGACAACCTATCTCAACAAACTAGGTATGGTCTAAGCAGCAATTACTTAGCCTGCTTGGAATACATTCGTTATTTTGGATTAAAAAATATTTTCCATATAGAAGAAGACTTAATTTTTTATTTATTTTTGCTCTCATAAATCTTAGGTATAAAATTACAAACTCACATACATACATACATATGCCATGACAATGTTCAAGAACAATTCAATTAAGACATTTTGCCAATTTTATTTCGACTCTTTTTAAGAAATTTTCAAACAAATAGAAAAGAAAGAGCGAAAGAGAAAGAAAAAAACACCCAAAAACTTTTGACACAACAATTTTCTGCATTTGCCGTTTGAAATTCCATTTTAACATACTCGCATACACACTCACAGTGTATGTGTGTGTTTGTGTGTGTGTGTTGTCTTAACATTTTTCTTTTATTGTTGGATGTTGGAGAGTCTGGCAATTCTGTTGCCATCATTATTTTATAATGTTTTGAGATATTTTATAAAAATGTCAGCTGCACAAACATAACTTACCGTTAATGTTAGTGAGGCAACAACTGCAATAACATTGAGCAACTTGCAGTACTCTGTACAAAAAAAAAAAAAAAATACTCATAATTTCACCCAAAAATAACGGAGCAGAAAAAAAAAAAGAAATTGAAATAAAAGACAAGCGAAGTACTGCGGTAGCGCGGTCATACACGACTATATTATACTCTAATCCATGGGTTAGCTTTTTGAAACAGATATTTTGATCAGAATTGATTTTCAATTGTGCTTACTGTGAGCGTCAAAAGAAACTGTACACTAAGTATTAAATTCTAGCAATCACCAAACTTAATTTTTTACCACTTAAGGAGAGTGCCCGAAAAAATTTAAGAATATTTCGAAATTTCTTGTAATTTTTTGTAATTTTCAAAACTGGCAATGAGAATAACTGTAATTTATTAATGTACAGTTTTTTTGACGCTCACTGTATATGGTGCTCTTTTTTTTATGAAACCAGCACTCAGGGGATGGCCCCTACTCATGCAGTGCATTGTGCAGGTTTTTTAGGAAAGGTGGAAAGGTGGAAGATGCCAACGGCAAGGAAACGAGTTGCTGCTAGGTTACTATAAAATGGACAGTGCTATACCTTCACCATTAGACAGTCTACAGGCAATCGTCCCCAAGAAGCCCGCAGTTTCGTACACCACTTATGTTGTGTGTGTTAATTTTATACATAAGTGGCGGGACCTACAGTTTAAAGTCGACTCCGAACGACAGATTTTTTGAGAAACTGAGAAGAAATTGCCGAAAAAATACTTTTTGTATTTTTTTTTATTTTTTTGATGTCTAGCCTGGGACTCGAACCCTGGCTTTTACGTCTAATAAGCCAGCACACTAACTACTAGACCACGGCGACTTCTACGAAAATAAAGCCTATAAGAGCATTGAAAACAATATTCATAATCCAACCGATAAAGACTAGGAGGAGTGGATCAATCCACGGCCATAGAACGTGTCATTAAGGTATAATTATTAAACCGAATGGATACTCGCTTAACGCGAAGTTATCCAACAGAATGCGTAACATATCAATCGCAACCAATTGTATCACTTTCCTACAAGATCGACTTACTTGCTCTAAACATGAAGATAGGATGGAATTGGATCTCTATATAGAGAATTAGAAACTAATCTATGCCTCCGACTTCCGGACCATAATATGGTTTTACAAGCGCAGGTTCGTGCTATCATGATATTGATGTCCTGGGCCTGTGATAATTTGGTTGACTTAAAGGAATTTGAATATCATAGTATTTAAGACTGGTACTCCAGGCATAATAAGGAATAATTCGAAATGTGGAAGCGAATATTCTGGCTGGTAGAGCGAGAGTTTTACATACCAGTTTGGATAATTCAATCCCTATGGGTGCATTAAAGACCAATTTGTAAAAGTGGACGGACAAGTCGAATCGATGTACTATTGTCTTGCAATGATACAACGATACTTTGCGATAGTCCTGATAATCCCATGAATATTTTAAAACTAAACAAGCACAACTTTAGTATACTAACGAATGTACTCACGAGACACTATGTCTTACATGTAGACTTAAATATTAAATAAGTTAAAAAGTTTGTAAAATATACAGACTACCTACAGAAAGTTTGGTTAGTATTCCGCAATGACGATTTAACAACACTCACTCACTTGATGACCTATGGTTGGTTTCCGCCTTTCAATTTACCTACATATCTACTTACAAACTCCATTCATATCAGAAAATATTGAATAAATCCTTACTTTCGAAATAGTTTTCTTTTTTATAGGATGACTTCCACATAGGATAGGTTTTCTTTCAATTGTAAGTGTTAGATTTTTGATCTAATATTTGTTTACCGTATGATGTTTGTACTTTGTTGTTGTGTATTTGTATTGTTTAGTTATTTTCGTTTAGTATTTTTTCGCATAACAATATAATGACTTAATAATCGCTAAGTGTACGAGTATAAAACTTACTTACTTACTACTTCGTGTCTGTACAAAGACTGTTCCATACCTTTTCTAAGTCACTCATTCATTGTACTATTTTAGAATATTTTAATAATGTTAAGTTAAATTGGCTGCCGCCCTTCAAGACGTTGTATTACCAATTGTGTTAATTCCGCTATTTATATACATATAACCCACTCCGTAGGGAAATGCCACTTTCACATCTAAATCCGTTCAAATGAGCTGTCTTCATCATAGACAATGCACGATGAGATATACACAGAGGGAAATAACCGGTAGAAAAGTACCGAAATTGATACAATTCGTTGTCAAAAGTGAGCTTACCACGTTTGTTAACATTTCGACAACGGATGTGTATAAAATTTTAATAACACCCAGCTATCATTTTGACAACCACCGTGGTAATATTGACAACGCATCATTGTCATTGAGATAACGCATTGTTGTTATTTCGACAACGCTTCGTTGTCATTTCGTTGAAATTTCGACAACGCATCGTTATCATTTCGACAACGTAACGTAGTGTGTTTGACAACTTAGCGTTGTCACTTTGATAACACATATATTCATTCCGTAAAGATACCCCATTCTGAACCCGACGAGTATAAAAACAATTGTGATATATATTTTATGATTTTTTTTATTATAGCATTAACAATTTTATACATATTTTATTCTAAAATAAGTTTTAGAATTATTTAAGGAATATAAATGAAATGGTAGCCTTATAAAATCTATAAAACTAGACTATAGGCTATTCTATAGTCTAGTTTATAGTCTAGTCTATAGTCTAGACTACATATTCTATATATACTAGACTATAAACTAGACTATAGAATATACTATAGACTAGACTATAAACTAGACTATAGTCTAGACTATATAATAGACTATATTCTAGACTATAGGCTAGACTAGACTAGACTGTAGATTAGATTATATATTTATTTTCTTACTTACTTTCATAGTGTTTTCAAAAGGAAACAAGGAGCAAATTTCCGTAGTTAACTTTTGAAAATCATTTGCATAAAGCACGGTGTTGTTGGAGATGACACCTTCTATTATTATATTTACAATGTCTTCCCTTTGTTGACATGTTAATTTTTTCGATTCAACCGCATATTTTATAATGTCTCTACCTTTATCTGATGCATTTAACAATGTTTTCAAATCCTAAAATTAATTGTAATTAAGTTTATTAGTTTTTAAATGCTGTTTTATTTTACCTTTTTATCGCTGATGAAGGAACTGCTTGGGGACATGGCATCATTTGAGTTAAGCCATAACTGAACTTTTGATGGCTCGGAAAGGGTATCATCGTTAACTCCTAGCTGGTTTTTAAGAATTTTTGTAATTCAATATCTTCGTTGTTGATTGTTTGACTATTTGCTTCTATTATATTATGATTTGACAACGTCATGTATTATTTACTTTTTTTTTGTTGATTTGATAACGTCGTGTATCAAATCAACAACAGATGTTGTTGAAAAATTATAAACACTTTTGTGTCAATTTGATACCAAACGTGTATAATTTTAAAACGTCTTTTTTTCCTCTGTGTAGTAGTAGTAGTTTAAGGAACAATTATTTAGAGTACAATTGTTCCGTTTAGAAATGAAATATTGTGTCTTTCATATGGCTGCCGTGGCTGGCCTCGCAGTACCTCATTCGATCGAACCAATTTTCGTGCACTTTTTCGAGTGTATAGGATTGTATCTCGGCAATGGCATCACGAATGTTGGCCTTCAAATGCTCAATTGTCTTTGGTTTGTCGGCTTAATACTTATCTTGAATGGCGCACCACAGAAAATAGTTCAACTGTGTCAAATCACAGCTTCTTGGCGATCAATTAACATCACCATTTCGGCTAATCAAACGTTTGTAGCAATAAATCGATTGTGGCATGACAAGTTGCACCATCCTGTTGAAACCAAACATCGTTCACATCAATACCATGAAGAGCGGGCTTATCATAGTGCGATGGGTGTCTTAACAAACGTAATGGTCACGCCGTCCTCATTTTCAAAGAAATATGGGCCAATGATGCCTCCGCTTCACGAGCCGCACCGAACAGTCACTCGTAATGGGTGCGTTGTCTTCTGTAAGACCACGTGTGGATTTTCTAAAGTCCCAAGTACGGCAATTATACTGATTATTGTACCCACCAAGATGAAAATGAGCTTCATCCGAAAAGATGATTTCTTTTTGACAAAATCGACATCCTAGTGCAGTTTCTCGTTGGCCCAATAAATCCCAATGTTGCTCAAGCGTAAATCGATTCATTACGTTCAGTGGAGATAATATACTGAATTTTGTGACCGAATAGAATGACATAAGTACTGCCAGATTCTAAAGAAACGGTGGTTTAAATTTAAACAGATAGATGTCCCACCCGGTACTATCGAAAGTTATCGTATTCTATGACTTATTAGATCAGAGCCTGTGATTCAAATTCCGGCTCAGGCATATCAAACAAAACAAAATATTTTTTTCAGTTACACTCTTAGCCTTCATCTGGCAAAAGTTCTGAGAGTAAATAAAATACCTGTGAAAAGTTTATGAAATCTGTAAGTACCGCCACTCATGCATAATAATTGAAACTCACAGCATGCGTGAGGTGAGAAGCTAGGTTGTAATCTTGACTAAAACATTGTCATGAACCATTAAGGAAGTAAGTTATGCCTTCAAAGTGTACCTCTTTTGGTTATTTTCAGCAAGTTTTCCAACTATACGTCCCTTTGTTATCTTCATTTCCAAGAGAATCTATTTTTTCTGCGTTCAATAAAATCTAGAGTAGAGTATGCTGCTGTAGGGTATAATGATGGCAATTGTTAGATGAAGTAAAAGAAGAGCAAAAATAATGGAATAAAATGAAATACTTTTGCCATATGATGGGTTGCTCTGAAATATAAGAAGACGAAGTAAAAGAAGAAGAAATTGAATAGAATTCACAAAACATTCACACACAGCCATAGATTCGTTCTTTCACAAAACAAGGACAACGAAAATGAGTCAAAACTATTTGGAAATGTTGTGTGTGACTTGTACGTTGCCTCAGTGTTAGCTAGGTTGCTTGCCTGCAATTGCCTTCTCAACACTGTTGGCTGTCGGAAATAAATCATCGCGACAAAACTGAAATGCTTTTTCGTTTTTTGTTCTTTTTTAGAATATAACAACGACAACAACTGCAATTCGAGTATAGTTAACAAGCATTGGTAGCAACAGCAACAACAAAAAATATGCAACACATTCAAACAACACTAGAAGCTAAAGCAAACAGCAGCCAATGTGTTAAAGCGAATGTGGCATGAAATGATGGTGGCAGGCAGCATTTACAACATTTTCCCAAAAACAGTTAAAAAAAGTTTTTGTTTTCTTTCTTTTTTTTTCTGTTGCTCCCCTACTTTTGTTATGTTGGCTCTTATTTCGGCAAATGGCTTCTAGTCATTTGATGTTGTTGTTGTCACTGTTGTTGCCACAAATGCATGGCGGTATAAGGGCAGAGTTGAAACTTAGAACAAATGACGACCATGATGATGATGATGATGTTGATGTTGTTGATGTTGTTGCTTGGTGTTGCTGAGACTGATACTGATGACTACCCAAGAATTTCTGTGTTGCACCAATAAGAAGAACAAGAAGAAGAAGTAAAGAATGGAACACAAGAAGTATTTCAAGACAACACACACAAGAAATAGACAAGCAAGTAAAAATGTTGGAGAAATGTAGCGCATTTATGACAACTCTGCTGAAAGTTTTCCTGAACGAAAGAAAACAGAACATAACTGCAACAGCATGCGTATAAAAAGTGGGGGGATGCCCCCCATATAAGAGAGACAATAAGAAAATCATAAAAGTTTTGTTTGGAAAATGACATTAGCAGCACATGTTGTCTATTGTGTGTGTGTTACATGTTTCAGCCCAATTTGGGGGTGAGGGGGGGTGTTGTTAAGGACAATTTCTAAATGCAATGATGAATGTTATCCAAAAGGGAGTGACATGTAACCAGCTTCTGTATGCATCATCATTAGTAAAGGCGTTTCCACTTGTGTTCCTCATAAATACTAAAACAGAAAAACATTATTTAACCGCTCTCTCTCTGTCTGTCTCTGGGGGAAAAAGAAACAACATTACGTTACGTTTGACAGGATTTAATTTTCCTTTTTTCTCTGTCTCCTTTCCAAATCAATTATGCACTTTACACAACGCAATTCGTATTGCTGTCACTTTGTTTTTTTTTTTTTTTTTTTTTGTTTCCTTTGATTGTGCCTTTTAGGAACTGTCCTCAACATGTCCGCAAGCCAACCAAACATTTATCAACTGGTTGACCACATTAACTCACTTGGCTTGGCCTGTGGTTTGGGGAGAGATTGCAGCATCAACATGTGATTGGTGCAATACCTTCCGTTGTGTACAATTTGACTTGCAGTTTGGTTGATGGTCAGCAATGAAGTGGTTTGAAAGCTTAGGCCATCAATGAACAGGGGCCTTAAGCATGAGTGCTGACTGAAAAGTTTTTGTAAAAAGAGATTCAATTCGCAGCCACAAGAGATATGGCAAGATATGAATGCAGTTTCAGAAAGTTTTCTTCTTTGATTATGTAAAGCCACAGAGTACTTACTGCTGCCTACGAGAATTGCACATTCCCCATATTTGCCACAATACATTGAACCAAAATTGCTTTGCGTCAATGGCTGTCAAACGCAGAAAATAAAAATTAAACAAGTCGAGTATTTATATTCTCATTATTTGTCGTCATATTTACAAAAATCCTATCTAAAACTAGATTGCCACGCAACGACATTATACTTGAATCATTAGTTCAAACTCAATACTAGCACTGTCGTGAAAAGGTGCCTTTGTATTACGACCATACGATCCATCGTACTCCCCTCCTTCCCTATAAAAACTCCTTCGAGCATATACATACATAGGTTTAGGTTAGAGGACGTGTATTTGCCAAATGAAACAAGTACAGTACCCGGAGTTCAAGTTGACCCATTGTACAAACGTCCTAAAGGGGAGAGGATAATGGAGGGCATAGGGAAAAAGGAGAGGAAGTGGGAAAGGTAGAATAAGGAAGCGGAGGAATTATACAGGCCAACAAACACACAAGAGAGCGGGACTACACTATTGAAGCCCTAGCACTTCTCAACCAGCTCAAACTAATAATGAATTTATGGAGAGCCCTGATGTTGGCTCTCGACACAGAATTCAAACCCTCAAAGAAGCACCTGCCAAGGGTCTTCAACCTCAACCTACTAAGGGCTGGACAGTTACAGAGGAGGTGTTCGATAGTCTCCAACTCCTCCTCATCGCAACATACGTTGCAATAGTCCGGCTGGGGTCTGTTCCAGATCCTTGTCAGCGATCTAATCTAGCAGTGGCCCGTAATTAACCCAATAACTAACCTTAAGCTGGCCTTATCCTAGCCCAGCAGACAACCTGTTCTTACACTGTCTATAGCAGACCATAGACACCTAGAAACATAACAACCCGATCCATTCCTCCAACGCCTCTGCTCTTCCCTCCTGACCCATCCATTGATGATGCCGTTGAGGCAGATTGGGAGATCAGGATCAACTATCAAATTGCCCGCAAAAATCTATATACATACATACATAACTGAGCATTACAAGCCTTCAATCAGGATTAAACCTAGCTTTTCACACCACTTATGTTTTGTGTGGTAATTTTTTATACAAAGTGGTGGGACATACAGAAACTTTTTATGACAATCTTATTTACTCCCAGAGTATAATCACGGGGGTGCTTTCATTTCAGGCGATTACACCTGCTCTAGCCTCTATACTGGACGAATAAATTCGATAGTAATGCCAACGGATTCTGCTATATGGAAAAATTTTCTATTTGAGAAGTTACAGTTACCCAAGGTTCAAACGAAAGTTCAGACATCTCGAAGAAAGCAAAAGATCAAAAAACTATTTCTCTTGGCGACTTCCTTTCAGCAGTCTTCTGGCAAAAACTCTGAGAGTAAATAAAATTGCCGTGAAAAGTTTCCCAAAAATCAGTCGTTCGATGTCTACGTTAAAATCAAGGTCCCCAATAGAGATCAGCAATGAATCGTTTTTTTTCGCTACTCATAAGCACTCATGAAATTTTGAATATAAATGAGTCAACAATATTGAAATTTAACTACGTACTCACAGTACAGGTTGCAATGAGTATGCGTACAACGTTGACATCAAACTCATACCATTCGAAATATGTTTGATTCATAATCCTACTCATTGGGATTCATAACTTTAGAAAAATACTTATAAAAGTCGAAATCAACAACATCGTACGTGTTGTTAAGTATGAGTATGATGAGTATGGATATGAGTAGAGATTCCATGATATTAAAATAAGTATGAATGCGTATAAGTATCAGAAAATTTTCACTTACTAAAGGCCCTCCGATTGCAGTTGCCCATTGCATTTCAATTAACCCGTCGAAAAATTTTATTCATCACTTGCGTTCATTCTTTGTAATGGATTTTCATTTCATTCATTTGATTCCTGTTTTTCTCTTTCTCCCTTTAAGTACACTTGTACTGTATTTGCAATTTTATTTATTCCTTCAAAGGATTTACAAAAACAAAAAGAGCAAAAAAAACAGATGAAAAGCAAAAGAACAACAAACATTTGCAAGACAGACAGCCTGACTGCTGTTTAAAATTTCAATCAAGTCGGTTCTGTGTATGAATGTTCGTTCTGCTGTAAGTGCATTTCAATAGTAACCGAACAGCAAACAATTGCAATAAAAACACAAGAAAATTTTGTAAAAAAGAAAGAAAGACAGAAAGAAAAAAATAAACGAGAAACGCTTACCCCAAATGAATGAATGAAATTTCAACTCGTAAAAAGGACTCCTTTTCCATTCAACTGCATTTTAAAAAAGAAGCCACAAGCAGAAAAAAAACGCAGGAAAAAAGAGAAAATGATGCCACGTATAAATGGACAAATAAAATGTAAAGTTGCTAAATTTGAAAAGGAAAAATAAAAAAACAGCAATACTACTGCTCAGCTCAACTCTACTCAACTCGACTCGACTCAATTCATTTTAATTAAAACCAATTTTCCACTCTGGACATTCCCAGCATACGCACTGCACTGATTTCATTTCATTTTTCTTTTGCAATCGTTTTTCAGGCAACTGCAACACGTAACTGGAGCCGGAGTTGTGGAGAACGGTGGCAGCAGCAATACAGACCATCAGCTATCATCAACTGAAAGTGACAGAGGGATGATGGCCAACCGGTAAATATGAGCAAACGTGCAGCGGATGGAATTCAATGTGTGCCACAAATTTGTGTTGGATTGATAAAAAAAATAGTTTGCCAAATCCAATAAATATATCGCTGTCTAAACAATATCCAAATAACTCGAGCCACTCTTCACACATGGCCTCATTTCACAAAGTTATTGGGTTCGCTGGTTATGTCTAGGGAACAGTTAAGGAGAGCGCAGAATGACTTTTCTGCTTATGATGTCCCCTCATGAATTTCGTGTCAGATTTGTCTCGCATTACACTGTTACGTTTTTACCTTTTAAAAATGTTTAAAATATCGACACCTCCGTTCTATAACATTCTAAGTCGAAAAAATGTGTTTTGAGTTATGAGCTCTCAAAGTTTTCACGCTACATACGACTATATGTGTATTCTAAGTAGATTTTTCCCTATAACTTTGGAACGGATCGGCGCATCTTAACCAAATTTTGACAGTATTTAAGTTAGAGAACGTAGAATTTAAAAATGCAAGAACATTAAAAACGTTCTAAGTACACTTAGAACGTTATAGAATGAAGGCGTCGATATGAGCTTATAAATTGCAAATAAAATAAAAATAAATTTGTGTTGAGTTTTTATTAAAATTCTTTATTATTCGCACAATTCTGTGTGCTACTGTTCACAACTTGATGTAAACAACAACAATTGGTCTTCCATGTTACTCCTCAGTTTACATCCTTTGCATAAACAATAACAAATATTACTATATTTGACAAATCTTTGTAACGGAGATCTTCAAACCACGATTACTCTCTTCAAACGCACCGCGTCTTCACACAGAACTGACTGAACTTCACTGACTCACTCGCCTGCTTTGCCTTGCGTTTTTATGGCAGAGTAAACAGTATGATGAATGTTCTTGAAGGGGAATGTTCATGACTTCGCCTTTTCGAAATCTCTATAAATGTAAACATCGTTGTTTACGTTCATTATTGTAGTATTGTCGGTATATTTTTGTTTACTTATTTACCATTTTTTATGCTGGTTTTCGTTGTTTTTTTTGTTTACTTGTTTACCGTTTTTTATGCTGGTGTTTGTTGTTATATTATGCAATACTATAATTTGTAAACAGGTTTGTTTACTTGCATTATTTTGTTTTTGTAGCTTTTGTTTATAATTTTAATGTTAAGCGATGTAAAAGCAAAACACCAGTACTTAGATCTTTTATTTTCGTAACAATTCTAACTCTTGTCTTCAACGCTCTGGTCTACACTAACATAGGCAATGGGCTTAAGACTGAAGTTCCAGCGCCGTTATGGGACATATTCTAATAAACACGCTTGTACCAAAGGCATCTGCCTGAGCTGTTTAAAAATGTCTTCTGCCAGCTTAAATAATAGCTCCTTAGGCCAAAATTGCCCTGAACATTACGGTTTACGTCCAATGCATAATCCTAAAAGATTTTTCCGCAAGCCTTCTGCATATTATTGCATGCTTGGTCCTCCATGAAAGGCTTTCTATATCAGCATTCTTCAAATTTTACTGCACATACCATTCCCAGATATTTTTCTGTGGTATTACCCCGCACAAGAGTTAAATGTTTTCAATTTAGGAAGTTGCGACCTCTTAGTAAATGTTACTAGGGGTTCAGCTCGAAGAAATGTTCAATTCAACAAACAAACATCACCGACTTAGAGTCTTAAGACACCTTTAAATGATGTAACAGTCTCTCTCAACTTGCTTCTTGCTATTACAACTATGTCGTCTGCACTGTCGTTGCTCGTTTAAGAGACATACATACATACATAATTGGTCATTACAACCGTTCCGTCAGGATTATGGACCTGGTTTCTCACACCACTTATGTTATGTGCGTTCATTTTATACATGAGCGACAAGACCTACAGTTTAAAGTCGTTTCCGAACGACAGGTTCTTCAAAAACTTTTTCATGTCAATTTTATTTACTCTCAGAGTTTTTGCTAGAAATCTGCTGAAAGGCAGTCGCCGAAGAAATATTTGTTTGTATTTCGTTTTGTTGAAGATATCTGACCTGGGGTTTGAACCGTGGCCTCACGTCTAACAAGCCAACACACTACCTACTAGACTAGACTGCGAATTTTTCTGTATTGGTCCATATTGCTTTGAGAACAACATTGCCACTTTCATATACACATACTACAAAGCACCAGAGATCAGCAATGAGCATTCAAAAAGATGAGTAGAATCGAATCATATTCATAATTTCCGATACTTTCATACTTATTTTAATATCATGGAACCTCCACTCATATTCAAAGTTTGAAGTACTCATCATATTCATACTTAACAATACGTATGATGTTGTTGATTTCGACTTTCCATGACTCAACATATACACGAATCACAAAATACGTATGATTCGTGTACGAACACTAAAATACTCACTGGAAGGTTGTGTGTTTTCTCTGCTTGCTGCTCTGTCTTTTTTTCTTATGTGTCGTTTTTCTTTTATTGTAAATGCCTAACAACAACTAAGACTGTTAATTTTGATTAATGATTCTAGTCACTCGAATTATTTATAAGTATTATAAGTATTTTTCTAAAGTTATGAATCTGAATGAGTGGGCTTATCAATCAAACATATTTCGAATGGTATGAGTTTGATGTCAACGTTGCACGCATACGAATTGCAACCTGTACTTATAAATCAACGTTGTAGTGATTTATGGACGAATCAGACAGAGTACGTAGTTAAATTTCAATATTGTTGACTCACTTTTATTTAAAATTTCATGAGTACTTATAAGTGGCGAACGAACGAATCTTTGCTGATCTCTGCACAGCACACACCACATTGGATATACTTTACAACCGATTTGAGAAAATAGTCAACATACGCGGAGGAGATTATGCGATTTGACTCCGTTAAACATATTCTTGTGGGATTTCTTTAAGTGCATAGCATATAAGCCAAACCACAGTCAACTTGACCCACTCCATGGCTCAAATTCAGTTAGATTTATGCTTCAGAGTCATGGTGAAGAATACGAAGCGCGGATTTGGACGATCTCATAATCCACATATAATGGCATCAAGTCGCCGTGGTCTAGTAGGTAATGTATAGGCTTATTAGACGTGAAGCCTCGGTTCAGACCCCAGGTCAGGCATCTCAGCAGATTTCTGAGAAAAACTCTGGAGAGTAAATAAAATTGCCATGAAAAGTTTCTCAAAAATCTCTCGTTCGGAGTCGACTTTAAACTGTAGGTCCCACCACTTATGTATAAAAATTATCGCACACAACATAAGTGGTGTGAGAAACTAGATCGTAGTCCTGAATTAAGGGCTGTAATGACAAATTATGTATGTATTGGCATCAATAGGTCAAACGAATTAAAATTGTCGATGATATCTCACACACACTTTATTTTATTCACATTAAAAGTTAGGAAGCGCTTAATGGAAGACCTGATATATGCAAGAGAAAGTTAAACATGCGCTTTGTTGTGCATTTAGTTGCACACCTCCAGTTGTTCATCCGAATGGAAAATGTAATGAGGATTACTTCCCTTCAAAGACTTTAAATGCGTAGATAGTCGGTTAAAAATTCTCATCTTGTTGCTGTCGATTGCATTTGATTTTTGCTTTACTGTGTCTGAACTCATTTAACATTTCCAATATCCACGTAAAAGGCATTAATTGAGTTACGAATTTTCAACCCTTAAATAAGATTTCTGAAATAAGTTTCCATGAGACGGGTAAAAATGTGTTGCCAACAGTAGTACACCTTCAATACAACAATTTGAACACGGGAAAAAAATTGATTTTCTTTTCTTGCTTTTGTATTTCAAAAGTTTATTTTACAATGGAACGGGAAGAAGAAAGGGATTTAAATTTTTAAAAAAATTTTAAGATTTAAATAAACGGAGCACAACTATGCTTCAATAGAAGAATAAATCTTTTCTAAACAATTTTTCTTCAGCTGGCCAAGAAGTGTTCAGTTTTTTTGCTTTTTTTTTTTTGCTTCGTTCAAAATTTTTGATTTGATTTATAACTTCACTTAAAAGGCGTTTCAGAAATTCTTTTACTTTTTTTGCGCTGCTATTACTTACGGAATGCATTTCATTTGTATTTTGCTATTTCTTTGGGACTTTTTTTCCCTTTTTTTCTTCTGTTTTGGGGGAATTTTTTTCGTTTTATTTTTCTCCAAATTTTTGGTTGGACTATCATAAAAATGTAGGAAAAAAAGACAAATGTTTTGTATCCTTATTCCACTGCTGCTGCTTTGTCTTCTTCATCATCAGCTGCAGCTGCTACTACTGCTGCTGCTGCTTAAGTACAATAGTTTAATGCCCAACTTTACTTAACGGTATATGGCCAATATTTTAGCACTGCTTTCGCAACTGTTCTACAAAAGGGCACAAAAACAAAAGCAAAACACAATGACAGTTGCAACTTGAATTCAGTAACAATTTTTGGTGTTGTAAAGAAAAGGCAACAACAACTACAAAAAACAGCAGAAGTATCCATATTTAGTAAAATGTTTCGTTTTATTTGCCATTCCCCAATTCCTTTTTCAAATCATTTAGTGGAAGAAACGTCTCCACAAATCATTTCTTTTTACTGGCTCTTCTCTCTTCTTGTTACTGCAGTTGCTTTAGCATTTCTTTTTTCTTCTTCTTCTTCTTGGCTTAGGGTCAATGTGACAACATTGAAGCCAGGGCGCATAACTTTGAAATATTTATGAATTGCAAAGAAGTTTATCGGTGTGTATATGTAAATTTGTGTGTGTGTGTGTGTTTCCATAGAGAAAATTTAGGTTAATTGGATCATAATTTTGGTTATTCAACTTTCTAAGCGAACCTTTTATTGTCTGTGCTTTGTATTGTTGTGATGGTTCGCAACGGCGATATTAATCACAAGAGTATTTAGGACCACAAGTTCCATATAAAAAGTATATTTTTTTAGACGAGAAGAGTCTTTTCGGTTTAAATCATAGATGCCCATTTCATAGTGCTTTTGCGCAAACTAAAAACACACATATTCTTATTCTCTTTGGTTAGTCGTCACTCAGACAGCGACGAATGCACATGCGTAGCGGCTGTACGATTTTTTTGTAATATTTTTTGCTTAAAGCACTGAAAAAAATTTACTATGACTTACGAAACATATTTTATGATAAAAAATGCGTTTGGTGATGCTCAACGCATTTTATGTTATAAAATATTGAAGGAATGTAGAGAATATTCTTTTAGAAGGCACTATTGTTCTTATCATAGTGATATGGATGATTTTAATGATTTATTTTGTAAAAATAAAAAAATTTATTTGGAAAAATTTAATGAGTGGTTACTTGAAGAAGAAAACAATGAAAAACCTCAGAAAATAAAATGTTAAAAATGGAGTTATCAAGCTTAATAAGCTTGGATATTGTTAGTCATGGTAGACCATTTTCTGATGGGGAGTTCATTAAAAATATTTTAAATAAATGTTTTCAAAAACTTAATGTTAAGCTTATCGACAACCTTCCATTGTCACGCAGTAGTGTTATTCGGCGCACTGATCAATTGGGGGCATCTTTAGAAGCCGCCATTGTAGAAAAATTTCTATTCCAAATTTTATTGTAAATTCCGCTTTTTGGATTTTTTCCCTACATTTTATTTCAGTTTACACAACTTTTCTTTCAGTGCAGTTCTCTCTCGCTCACCAATACTACTACAGTTTTAGCTTTGGGCATCCCTGGTTTAAATCTATCGGTTTAGACTTGAACCAGCAGTTATTTCGAATCTGTTAATACTTATGTCATTCTATTCCCACGATCGGCAACTCCTATACACAGTGTATTTTGGCCGTTACAAAATTTACACAGACTACTCACACGCATAGAAAACACAATTCAGTCTCTTATGAGCTGTCACAGAAGAAGGTTGTGTTTCGCTCGTTTATTGCTTTTGTACATGAAAATATGTAAATGCAGAGTTGGATAATTCTGTATATTGTTTTACCTTTTTTTAGCGTCTCCACTACATATAAAGTAGTTTTTGGAATAATAAACATTTAAATGTTTTTTTTATCGCCTTTAGGTGTTTAAATAGGTTATTTATTATATGTTTTTGGAAATTCATTAAAATTTATAATAATTGCTGACAAATAGGTTAAAATTTTTTTCATAAAACAATTTTTTTAAAAACATATATTTGTTGAAAAAATCATATTTCTATTTTAAAATTTAAAATAAATATGAAAAAAGAAACTGAATGAAAATATTTACTACTTTTGAACTAAAAAATTACAATTTTTCTTTTTGCTTAGTATTATTTTAAATTTCAGTTTTCCATGCCTGTCTTGTGGTGAAAATGAGAGTACAACTGTTTCTCATTTCTTGTTTTTTCGCTCTTACACTTATACAAGTGCAAATTGTAGTAGTATATGTCTGCCGATCGCTGTTCTATTCTGTTACAAAATTCAGTAAATTAGCTCAACAGAACGTAATGAGTCGATTGACGCTTAAACAATCTCGGGATTTATTGGAAATTTATTTCCAAAACAAAGACAATTGATCAGAAATTGCACGAAAATGTTGTACAAAATTCGGTCGCAGAGAAAGACCAACAGTATACGCAAGTTTATTATTAGAATTCGTGACACTGGTGCTCGTATAGTAAGTACACACTCGAAGCTGAGTGTGTGCGTGAGAGTCCATTAATATGAACTCGACATCGTGCTCAACAATTGAATATTTCACGAAAAGATCTCGTTATGATCCCTTACTACGTTCAGTTGGTTCAAGAGTTGAAGCCGTATGACCATCGTCTTCGTTTTCGCTTTAAACCAACTAAAAAATGGACGATCATCTTTTCCGATGAAGCTCATTTTCATCTTAATGGGTACGTCAATAAGCAAAATTGTATCTGAGCCCCAATACACTCACACGTGATCTTACAGAAGCCAATGCACCCATTACGAGTGACTGTTTGGTGCGGCTGGCTCATTGGATCATATTTCTTTGAAAATGAGAACGGCCCAACCATTACTGTCAATGGAGACACCTATCGCACCATGATAACAGTTTTTTTGTACCCGATCTTCATGGTATTGATGTGAATGATGTTTGATTTCAACAGACTGGTGCAACTTGCCACACATCTCATGCCACAATCGATTTGTTGCCTCAAACTTTTGATGGCCGTTTATTTAGCCGACTAATTTAATTAGCGGTCTATTTTCGGTTGGGCGCCGTTAAAGAAAAATGTTATACCGACCAATCAGAAACAATTGATCATTTGAGGACAAACATGCGTGATGCTATTGCCGAGATACGACACCTTAAACTGGAAAAAATGCACGAAAATTGTTCCGATTGAATGACGCACCGTGAGACCAGCCGCGGCAGCCAATTCCATTTCTTATCGACACAATTGTACTTCACAACATAAAAATAAATTTGACAAAATTTGAAACCCTTTTTATTTTATTACATTTTTAAGTTTAAACTATTAAATGGCCCACCCTTTATAAGACGTCGTTCAAGATTTGAATCGTAGGTTGTCAGTTCTCTAACGGACAACGAAAGAAATCTTCTCTCCATTTCTTCGACAAAACATAGAAATATACTAAGCAATAACATTATTAGTGGTAATTAGCTCATCACAGGAGAAATAAGGATGAAGTTCAGATGACAAAGAATGCCGACAGGTAAAAAAGGAGGTAATGCCATACCTGCAATGCAACAAGGAATTCCATACAGGTTTTACTGTAAAATAAGTAAACAATTTTAAAGTTGTTCTTTTAATACCAAGTGCATCAGAAGCCAGTCCACAGTTTGGCTATATTTTATTAATTGATTGTTATCCCTAAAATTACTCAGAATTTATACATAAATAATGCTGATCAAGCATTATATCTACAGTGAAAGGTATGTATAGTGTTTTTGTATTCTGTACCCATGTCCGTAATGAACGTCTTCATTGGACCAATAGGTAAGTACAAATTTTTCAAATATCACTTTAGCAACAGTTTTTGCCGATTTATCTGGTATTGGTACAAGAAATCACAAAATTAGGATATCGTTAATCATAATCACGGATATCAGACTACATTTGGAACCTAAGTTCATAAAGGAACAGCAATAAAACTGCTAGTTAAGCAAGCAAAAAAGCTTTAAAAACAGGAAAAAGGAACTTCCTAAAATGGCAGAAATATCATCCATATCAAGAAGGTCTTCAATACCATTCCCACGGTATTCTATATTAAAAATTTGGAAAATGAAGAGCATACAACATTGCTCTCAGTTCTTTACAACGAAAGCGTCTGTAAGCCATTTCATATCACTGCAGAAGGAGAAAAAGAGACAACTCGTAGCATCTCAATTGCTCTCCTATGTGCTTGATAATATCATAAGCCAAGCCTATTCAGTGAAGTCGTCACAGTTTAGCAGTGTGTTGACTTATTAGATGTGAGGCCACGGTTCAAACCTTAGGTGAGACATCTCCAACAAAATGAAATATGGAAATAAATATTTCTTCAGCGACTTCCTCTAACCAGATTTCTGGCAAAAACTCGGAGAAAAAATAAAAAATTGCTATGAAAAGTTTATCAACAATCTATCGCTTGAAATCGGCTAACAACTGACTTTTTTTGTATTAATGGCGTGACAAATAATCATACCGGTCCTGATCTACGAAATGAACTCTCCTGCAATACTAACTTCTCATTTTCTACAGTGTCAGAGGCTGATGTAACCAGGCATATCTTGAAAATTCGATCCAATGCCATCGGTGCAGATGGTGTAGCCATTAAATTTGTTAAACTTATATTGCCATATATTCTGGGAGCGCTGACTCATGTCTTTAATCATTGCATTACAACCACCCAGTTTCCTACAGCCTGGAAAATTGGAAGAATTATACCGATAGCAAAGATTTCCAATGCAGTGAGTGCGGGCGATTATAGGCCAATAAGTATTTTACCAGTTTTTTCGAAAATATTTGAGTCCCTAATTGCTGAACAGATTACGTCATATCTGAATGACAATAATCTCTTGTCCCCATTCCAATCTGGTTTTCGCATTGCTCATAGTTGTACTACTGCGGTCTTGAAAGTAATTGATGACATGAGGCCCGAATATGACAAAGGAAACCTCTCTCTTATGTGTCTACTGGATTTTTCAAAGGCCTTTGACAGGGTTGATCATTTAATCTTATGTCGAAAACTGGGGCACTATTTTGGATTTACAAATACCGCTTTATCTCTTATGAGGAACTACTTGTATGGGCGAGCCCAAAGGGTAATTATTGGAAATAGGCAGTCGGGGCTGGGGCGTATAACATCTGGTGTTCCACAGGGGTCCGTGTTAGGCCCCCTGCTATTTAGTATGTTCGTTAACGATTTATTTTCAGTATGCAGGTATACTAAGGTACATGCATACGCAGACGATATTCAGCTGTACATCTCAAACCGTATTGGTCTGATAGAGGATACAAGTTACAAACTTAATTATGACTTGAGCTCTATTTTAAAATGGGCTGAGGATAATAACCTTATGCTCAATCCTGGAAAATCTTACATTCTACCAATCAGTAGATGGGAATATGATTTGAGTTATTTTCCAACAATTTACTTGGGGAACACGTCTCTTGTGTACGTTAGTAAGATTAAATACTTAGGATTTTGGATCAATTCCACCTTGTCATGCACTGACCATATTAATCATGTTGTGCGTAACGTATACCTCTTGCTTCGTAATTTACGAATGTCGTCTAACTTCACACCAGTTGAAGTTAAGAGGAAACTTATAATTCAATTAATACTTCCACTGATTAATTATTTTGCAGAGGTTTACAGTAAATTGGACTCTCTGTCACTACATAAGTTGCAAGTATCTTTTAATAATGCTACGCGGTATGTGTATGGTTTGACTAGGTTTAGCAGTGTATCGTCCTGGGGGAAAATAATCTTGGGCTGTGACTTAATTGACTACCTTCAGATGCGAAATATTATATTCTTACATAATCTTCTTTATCGTAAGAAACCACCCTATCTCTTTGAGAAGCTTGTATTTGGTAGATCCACTAGATATACAACTCTAATTATACCTAGATACACTTACATCAATACTAGCAGATTGTTTTTCGTCAACGCAATTAAATTGTGGAATTCCTTACCAATGACTACTAAAAACATTTCGAGAAATAGCAGTTTTAAGAAGTCACTTTTTGACTATGTGTCCTCAAATAATTAAAAAAAAAAAAATTATATTACTTTTAATTTTTTAAATTTTATTTTAGAAATTTTATGTGAAATATAATTATTGCCTTTTTGTGTATTAGTTATATACTTTATAAAAAATTGCACTATAATTTAGGGAATACTAATGACCAATGTAATTTGTGTATATCCTACTGAGCTATAAAAGAATAACATTCTTAAAGCTCTTGTAAGCAAATAAATAAATAAATAAATAAATAGAAAATATATGTGATGTGAGAAGCTGGATTGTAATCCTGACTGAAGTGTTTTAATGACCAATTATGTAGGCATGTCTGTAGATATGTACATGATCGTTAAGCAGTTAATCGCAGTCTGGCAGTCCGAGTAAATTAACTGACTTTCCTGGGAAATCGTCGACAATAATGGGCAAGTATGGACATTGAAATTATTTAAACACAATCTGGCAGTCCGAATAAATTAAGAGATTTTCAGTATCTTGCTCCACTTAACAAGCATTGCGTCGTTTTGAAAATGATCATAGTCTCTACCTGGAAAAAGACTGCAGTGGTCAGGTAGCTTATAAAAAAAGGTTAAAATCAGAACTCTTAATAAATATACTACAGCACACCCTTTGAGTTATCTAAATAAACTCAAAGGTCCCATTGGAAACCTTCTGATCTTTAGACCAGAAATCACTACATGGAATATTCTATTCTGAAAGTTATAAGGAACCATATAATCGACCTGGATGTGTCTATGTCTTGCCAAAATAGAAGTATGTCCATAGTCCTTATTGGACCAGGATTAGACTCCATTGAATCGTACTGCCACCAACTCAGCTTTCTGCTTAAATAGGAGGTCAAATTGAAGTCAATTAAATATAGCAAATAACGTCTCGGTTTAATTGGAACAGAGCGCATTGGTGACCAGGACAGTTGGCTGTGTACTCTCTCCATCAGTCGGTAGTGTCTTTGGTGTTTGCACAACGTCTACAAGGCATGTATACAATAAAGGATGGTTGTTTGGTATAGTCACCAATAAAATGCAGAATATTCTGGATTCAACAGTATCAGCAACACGGATCTGTAGAGCTAATCTCTAAACTAATCTCGAAATAAAAACTGTAGTAAATTATAGTATAAAAAATAGTTTGCTGATATCAAAATAATATCGCTAGAATAGAGCCATTCAGGTTGAAATATAAGGCCTGCACTCCAAGAACCAAGACATTTAAAATTAAAAAGTTAGCTGAAGGTATTGCTTTAATTTTTAAAATATTAAAATTCATTCTAAAAGCTTACAAGATTCGATTTTAAATACTATGTATTGTTATTAAGATATCTTGAAAAACCTTTCAAGTAAATTTCAGTGTTCTTAATACGTACCATCAGTTTTAAAAACCCAATAAATTTGTATTGATCTCTATGCTCCAAATAACTATCCCATTCCGACTGAAATTTCCCCAAAGATGTTCAATCAATTTTTATTTGCAACAATTATATTAAATGATCCTTTTAATCACCAATTCTGCACACTTTCACAAAAGAACATATGGAATGTATAATACGTTAAGGCAATTGAAATTTCGTTTGAAAATTTCCAATTGAAAGTATTTGAACTGCACCATAAATTTCTAATTTCCTTAAAGAGCATCAGTAAAACAGTTGTTGTTCATTTTGGCCAAGAAAAAATGGGAAGCATTTCAATGAGATTCATATGCAAAACTAAGTCCCCCTCAGAAAAGGTAGAAAAAAAAAACAAACAAAAAAGGCAACATATGAGAAGTGCACTGAGGCATTATTCTTATTCTCAAGGGTCGATTTCATGTCGAATTCAGATGAAATGTTAGAAAACGGCATTAATTTTTATGATTATCGATATGAAAATGTTTGATTCGTTTTATTTAAATATTTTAATGGAAAATAACATCTCTTTTGTATTCGTTTTAGTTTCTTTTTTTGGTACCTTTTTGGCCAAATAACAACTTCAATAAACTATGGCTAAGGCCCATAACCCCACAATAAAGGCAAAACCAAAAAAAACAATGAGAAATTCAAATTTCTAAATCGGCACGGTAATGAATTCGCTCGCAAGGAACAGTACAGTACAGTACAGAATAGAACAGCAGAACAATAGCAAAAACAACAACAATAAAAATATTGTATAAACGAGCATAGAAATGAATTCAATTTTAAAAATCATCCATAAAAACCAATACAAATGTCCGTCTCAACTCATTCACCCCATTGATTTGAATTCTCCCCTTATGGATGTTGTTTGTTTTTTTTTAGATGTTATTGTTGTTGCTCTTTTAAGTGTCTAAACAAAAAAAATCATTTTTCGCTTAATAAAATATTTGGAACGAAAGACCAGAGAGTTAGAGAGAGAGTGGATCTGTGTGTGTTGTGTGTGTATTTGTTAAAATTGTTGTTTGAAAATAATAAAAAATCTAAAATGATTTCACACACATACATACATACATACATACACACGTAAATTCACACACACCACTACATGTGAATATTTGCAGCCATTTGAAATGGCTAACGTGTTGATGTTTAGTGGGCCATTCATTCATACTATTCATGCATAAGCAGAGCTCGAAAAGAAGGCATTATTTGCTTAAGGACAGCAGAAACTAAGCTTTACAATTGTGCAACTATTACAGAATTGGGAAAAAGATATTCAACTAAAATTGCAAAATACAGGGTGACTTTTTACTCTACTTAAAATAATAATAAAGGGCTATCCATTTCGTGGTTTCAAAAGTATGGGACTGGTATTCGACATCTGTCAAACTAAGTTGTGAAACCAATTTTTTTCTTTTCAAATGAAAGTCTGACATTGACGAAATTGGATCGCTTAACTATCACACAACGCATAAAAATTATCAAAACCTACTACAAAAATGGTGATTCTGCCACAGCCACGTATCGAACAAAATTTTCTTCAGCGATAAGGCATATTTCACACTCGGTGGGTATGTTAATAAACAAAATTGTTGTATTTGGGGTTCTGTGAATCCTCAAGTAATTGAAGAGAGGCCACTGTTTGGTGCGCTCTTTGGTCCGAAGGTGTGATTGGACCTTACTTCTTCGAAAACGACGATGGAACGACTGTCACCGTCAATTCGGAGCGTTATGGTCATATGATAACCGACTTTTTTTTGCCTGCTATTGAAGAATTCGACTTGGAGAATACCACATGCCACATGCTACACAACTCGAGCGAATATGGCTTTAAATTTATAAGTATAAGAAGTTCTTCCCTCATATTAAAATATCAAATTTTATTTTCAATAATTGTTATCAAACATGAGGGCTCGCAATTTATATTTTCAACCTCGAACATTAATACGAAAAAATTGAACACTAAACCAACCAACATGTTTGATAGAAACTACACTCATACAGAATTTGCTTCAGTTTCTGACTGATAAAGAATGCTTTCCTTTAAATATCTGTACGTCAATGTATCATATTGTTGTTGAGTTTAGAAATGAAACTAAAAAATATTAATAAAATACAATTTTCGCACCCTTTTTTTTTAACGTATTCATCGGTGTGTTGTTGTACGAATTGATGATGATGTTGAATAGTTTTCCGGTTCGTATGTCCCAGATTTAGCTGACCATCATCTCTGTTCTGTACACATACAAATATGGACACATTGTGGACTTGCGGATATATGTTTATGCATGCGTATGTATGTGTATGTAATTGGAAACACTCATGCAAAAAGGTGTGTATTGGTTTGTTAGAATCTAATATTTTCCGAAATGAAAGGGTGCCAAAACAACAACCATTAGTTGCGGCTGAATTGGCGTCCATTTGCAGGGGCAAAAATTTAAAAAAAACAAATATCATCGGCATCATCAACATCATCGTCGACAGCGTCATATTTCCATATCCATAAATGGGTTATGGGGTATGGCGGGAAGTATTTTCATATATTTAAATGGCCAAAACTGTACAACAGGGTCGGCTATTGTATAAATCTAATGTTTGTTTTAGTTGTAGTTGCAGTTGTTATTGTTATGTTTTTGTTAACCGAACAATAACACAAAAATAAAAATAAAAAATCCCATCCAATTATTGAATGGTCAATTGAAAACTAATAACGTCCATATGCATACGAGTATTGTTCAATAGGTGTGTGAGCGTTTGTTAAAATAATAATTTTTAAAGGATTTAAGTGTCTTAAATGGTTAAGCATTACCGTTATTGTCCAAAAAATAAAATGCGCTGCATGATTGCTTTAGTCTTAGGTTTATTACATAATAAAGCTTCTGCGGATAATCATAACAATAACAATCTGAAAAACAATACTGGATTCAACTTTAATCATCTCTTAAGAGATTAGACATAATCACATGAGTACCAAACTTAGACCAGGTAGTACTTTCCTTATCAGATCAAAATTATTATTTTTTTTTTTTTGAATCGAACACACGGCCTGGGCTTTTAAAGTTTATCACTGATAATTTGCTAGGCCATCGCGCCAGCCACTCCTTTAAGTTGTGCTCTCGTCCGAGTATCTATTAAAGATTTATTTGACAAAACTGGTAGAATTCAAACTCAGAAAGTGCAGTGGGACATTGATTACTTACTTACTTAACTTATTATCATATTTCTTTTTCTTTCAGATATCAAAGCTGTAGTTTGAACCACGGGCTCTCTTCTATTAAGTCAACAAAAAAATATTTCTTCGGCGACTGCCTCTCAGCAGATTTGTGGCAAAAACTCTGAAAGTAAATAAAATCGCCACGAAAAGTTTGTCAAAAATCTATCGTTCGGAGTCGACTCTAAACTGTAGGTCCCGCCACTCATGTATAAAATTAACGCACACAACATGAATGATGTAAGAAGCTACGTCGTAATCCTGACTGAAGGGGTGTAATGACCAATTATGTAAGTAAATATAGCTGATGTAGATATTGGAGAGTCTGAAATTTTTGATGTACTGAACTATAAAATTTAATGCAATGTTCGAAGAAACCTATAAACGTCAAAAGAATCACTCAAGTGTCATGGGTTCTCAAGTGTCTCTCTTCACTCGATCTGGTTTCCTTATTATTTACACAACTTATGTTTATTCGACAGAAAATCGTACAGAATTCTTACGGTATAGAACGGTTTCTCTAAGTCTGTTTTGAGGCTTCTTTACCGCGTATGAGAAATGGCAAAGGGGCTCAATAATGCCAGTAGGGTTCACAACAAAGATCATACATACATAATTGGTCATTACAACCCTTCACTCAGGATTACGACCTAGCTTCTCACACCACATATGTTGTGTGGGCGTTAATTTTATACATGAGTGGCGGGACCTACAGTTTAAAGTCGACTCCGGACGAGAGTTTTTTGAGTAGCTTTTCATGGCAATTTTATTTACTCTCAGAGTTTTTGCCAGAAATCTGCTGAGAGGAAGTCGCCGAAGAAATATTTTCATATTTTCGTTTTGATATCTGACCTGGGATTCGAACTCGGGCCTTCAGTCTAATAAGCCAACACACTACCTACTAGACTACGGCGACTACTCACAACAAAGGTCAGCAATTAGTATTCAAAAAGTGGAGTAGAATCGAATCATAGTCATAATTTCTGATACTTATACGCATTCATACTTATTTTAATATCATGGAACCTCTACTTATATTCAAAGTTTGAAGTACTTATCATATTCATACTTAACAACACGTATGATGTTGTTGATTTCGACTCTCCATAACGCAACATATACACGAATCACAAAATAAGTATGAATAAGTAAGTAAGTAATAAGTAAGTATGAACACTAAAATACTTACTAGAAGGTTGTGTATTTACTCTGCTTGCTGCTCTGTCTTATTTGCTTATGTGTCTATTTTCTTTTTTTGTAAATGCAACAACAACTAAGACTGTAAATTTTAATGAATGAATCGAGTCGCTCGAAACTCACAAAACGATATATGAAACAAATATTTCTTCGGCGACTTGCTATCAGCTGATTTCAGGCAATAACTCGGAGAGTAAATAAAAATGCCATGAAAAGTTTCTCAAAAATCTGTCATTCGGAGTCGACTTCCAATCTTTTTAAGTGTCTTCCCCTAACGCAATAACCTGTAAGCATGGCCACTACGATCGAGATAGCATTGCAATCAAGTTTGAGTAGTTTGTTGGTATGTCTCCATAAAAAGTTTCTCAAAAAAATCTGTTGTTCGGAGTCGACTTTAAACTGTAGGCACCGCTACTCATGTATGAAAGTAACACACACAACGTGTGAGAATCTAGGTAGTAATCCTGACTGAGGGATTGTACTGACCGATTATGTATACATGTAAAGTCAAATGTAAGTATGGTTTGAATAAATATTGAGGAAGTCAGAAACTTTTGATGTAGTCAACATGAAAATTCAATACGATATTGGAAGAAACCAACAAACGTCGAAAGAATCATTTAAGTGTTTTGACTTCTGAAGATGATACATGAAATACTTCACTCGATCTAGTTTCATTATTATTTCCCCAAACTACAGAGATCAGCAAACGTATATATTTTTGCAAATTCATGAATTTTAAGCGATAATGTGTAAAAATAATTGATGCTTTCTTTTACTTATTTTATTAATTTATTTCTATTTTATTATAAAACAAAAAAGAAAAGTTAAGAAAACTATCTAATGACTCCATATTTTTCCAACCCAAGAAGAACTCGGAGTAAAATTCAAATTCAAAGGCCCAAGATATTGAAATGTTATACGCAGTATTTAATAGAATATTTCTTTAGGTCATGCACTCCATTTAACCCATACGGCATTGAATGTGCCAGTTTTGTTTAGCTTTTTCTGTTAATATTTCCCGCCATGCACTCATGAGCATGTTTTTCAGTTGACTTTTGTTTGGAGTTTAGTAACTACATACGTAATCGTTTTTCCAAATGATCTATTAAATACACTCTTTAAGTCATATAGGGACTTTGTGCACGAGTACTAACCCTGATGCCCACACACATCCCCACATTATTGTGCTACTAAGGTGCATGCTTAACAACTTCACCCAAGTTCTTTGGGCTAAGCTCATTCTTTTTCTTCCTCCATACTAAAGCATGCCAAAGGAGAAATAATGTGTTCTCTTCAGACGAGTCGGAAAATATCATTTTTACTCGTACTGATGGACTTTAGTATGGAAGAAAAATAAATGAAGATCTCGACCTGAAGAAATGGCTAAGAATGGTTGGTAGAGGTGCAATGGTGTGGGTGTGGATCAGAGATCAGCAATGAGTATTCAAAAAGAATCGAATCATACTCATAATTTCTGATACTTATACGCATTCATACTTATTTTAATATCATGAAGCCTCTACTCATATTCAAAGTTTGAAGTATTCATCATATTCATACTTAACAACACGTATGATGTTGTTGTGTTCGACTCTCCATAACTCAACATATACACGAATCACAAAATAAGTATGATTCGCGCACGAACACTAAAATACTTAACAGAAGGTTGTGTGCTTGCTCTGCTTGCTGCTCCGTCCGTTTTTGCTTATATGTCTTTTTTCTTTTGTTGTAAATGCAACTACAAATTAGACTGTAAATTTTGATAAATAATTCGAGTCACACGAGAATCATTTATAAGTATTGTGAGTATTTTTATAAAGTTATGAATCTAAATGATTAGGCGTGTGAATCAAACATATTTCGAATGGTATGAGTTTGATATCAACGTTGCATGCATACTCATTGCAACCTGTACTTAAATTAATGTTGTAGTGGGTATGAATGAATTAGAGTACATAGTTAAATTTCAATATTGTTGACTCACTTATATTCAAAATTTCATGAGTGCGTATGAGTAGCGAAAAAACGATTCATTGCTGATCTCTGGTCCACAACTCTATTGACTCGCTGAAATGGTATAGTATTATCACTGTTGCAGTATAGTATTTCTCTCCCGGCCTATTGATGCGGAGATGCTCTATCGGAAATCACATATTTTTTGGTGGTACTGATTTTTCTCTTTGATGTCATTTATTTATGATTGAATGGCCCTTTATTTGTTCCAGAGAAAATTAGTTCTCGTATGTGGAAAACTGTTGGGGCAGAAATTTTTCCTCTTACTTACGACATAGGTGGCCTTGCAACAAGAGAAAAATACTTCATCACATTGATGGAGTTGATGAAACATTTCATTTTAAAATCTGTATTGTTTCTCCACGTTTGTAGGGTAAAGTGATCTATAAAACGAACTATTTTGAACCAGTTTCCTTTTTTTTAGGAAATCTCCTTATCTAACGGTCTTAATTTAAATAAATTCTTCAAAAAAAAAATACAATTTTAAACTGCTTTTTTCCCAAAAAATTTCAAATTCATTCAACACCATCTGCTTAAAACAAAAGTTTAAACATTTCTTATAAATTTTTTTATTTTATTTTCCCCCCTCTTTATTAATTCCGTTTTTTTATAATCAAATTATAAAACGGTTGTTAAATTTGAATATGAATATAAAAGAAAAAAAAATCATTTACAAAAAAGCGAAGAAGAAGATGAAAAAAAAACGTTTAAAAACGTTCATTTTACCAGTTTTACCACAACAAGACCTATTCGATGTTATCAGAAGTGCCGACGTATTTGAATAAAAATAATGAAATATTTTAAATAGACGTGATCTATAAATCTAATCAAGACTGTAGTATTTTAACGCTTCTGGTCGATCATCTTCATCACGTTGACTACGATGATGATGATGATGATGTTCATTTCATTTATTTAAAGATTCATAAACAATATTAAGAGAACGAAATACTAGAAACAATAAAGATGGAATTTCAAATATGATTGTGATTAGCAGAATACTGGCGATTTCATCAGTTAAACTTTGTTGGCGGACAGACCTATAAATGAATGAATTATTGTACCAAAAGTCAATTTCTTTGAGAACGACGTAGATCAGGCCATCACTGTAAGTAGATGATTACCAACTTGGTTTTTGAAACTCTCGATACCACATATAGTTTCAACAGAATGGCGCTACATGCCACACAGCTCATGCATTACAATCCCTCAGTCAGGGTCACACACTAGCTTCTCACACCACTTATGTTGTGTGTTAATTTTATAAGAGTGGCGAGACCAACAGTTTAAAATCGATTTAGAACTACAGATTTTTGAGAAACTTTCCATGGCAAATGGCTGAGAGTAAGTTTTAACCAGAATTCTGCTGAGAGGAAGTCGCCGAAGAAATATTTTTTCATATTTCGTTTTTATGTCTAATCTGGGGTTTTAACCGTCGTCTCACGTCTAATAAACCGACACACTAGACTACGGCGACCACACAGCTCATACCATATTGAATATTCTGTACGAACGATTTGAGGCATGGTCATCCCGCATAGAGGTGATGAGAGCTGGTCACCAAGATCGTGCGTTTTAAACCCGTTAGATTTTTTCTTGTATGGTTTTTCTGAGTCGCAAGTGTATGCAAATAAGCTACAAACCACAGCAAACCTAAAAGTCAACATACCCCATGTAATCGCTCGATTTATGTTCCAAAGTTATAGAAACTTGGAAATTTCGGTTGCGCTTCAGAAAAGAATCTTTGAAGGAAAAAATATACAAAAATTGTGAAACCGATTTTATCTTATAAAAAATCGCACTTAACTTGCTATTATCTGATGTAGAATATGGCGACCTAACTCCCTTACGCCGTTCAAATATTAAAAGCACTGACAACTTTTTCATTTAAACCTGTTGCTGCGCCAGCGGCCCATTAACCCAATTGTCAAAATTGTGTAAATTTATATTGTTACGAAAATGGAAATGGTGTTATTAAAATAATAAGCAAAAGCTCCAAAAACAACACAATGGACTTGATCACGAATAAAATGATAAACAAAAGCTCCAAAATCAAAACAATGCAGTTGTTCACGTGATCAAAGAATAAACAAAAATATAGCAACAACATCAGCATAAACGAAATATAAGAGATAAAAGATGTAAATAGCCAACAACAAAGTATAACGATCAGAGAAATAAACAACCAACAACAAAGTGCAGCAAATAAAGAAGTAAACAAGCAAAAACAAAATGCATATAAGACATACAAACAACAAAAATTGAAACAAGTTGTTTACATTTTTGGATTGTTCCCGAAGGCCGTCATCATCCTTCAAGGGCATTCATCACACTGTTGATCCAGTGATATAAAAGGCAAGATAAAGCGAGCAACGAGGATTCAGTTAGAATTCAGTCAGTCGTGTATGAAGACACGTGATTCTCGGAGTTCGAGTTAAGTTAGTCGTGTGACGACGTCGCGTTGAATTGAGTGAGAATTCAACCAGTGGTATGTGAAGATACGAGATCGAGTTATAATTCAGTCAGACTTGTGTGCAGACAAGTTGCGTGAAGAAAACAGTTGTTAGTGTTGTGCTTACAAAAAGGTTGTGAGCAAAGAAGAATAACTAACAAGTGTTGTTGCTTACAAAAAAGGTTGTAAGCAGAGAAATATCACTAATAAGCACATATTGTGATAGTTACCATTGTATACGTGGAATAAGTTCGAACAGTGGCACAAAAGTTGTGCAGATAATAAGGAATTGATTCAAAAATAAACACATATTTATTTTTATTTTATTTGCAATCTACGAACTCATATTTTTAACGTTTTTAAAAGGTAAAAACGTAAAAATATATTCTCTATTATTATTATTTCTCCTTTAACAATTCATTGCAACGTTTGATTAGTGACAAGAATCTAAAACTAACGAGAGTTGGCATAACAGGGGCAATGAGAACCTGCCCAACAGCGGTGCTGGAAGCTCTATTGAATTTAAGTCCGCTGCAGATGATAGTTAACACCAAAGTTGTGGAGACTATGGTTAGATTAATGGGTGACAAGTCCGACATGAAATTAATTAGGGGACAGAACCAATAGGTATTGGAGAATCATGGCTTAGTAACAAACAAGGGAGTAATCTGTAAGCTGGCAACAGATATGTATGTCAGGAACGAATTTTGATACATTTCAGAATAAAATATTTCGAACCCATGGCGAAACTCGCGGTCTTCTTTCAAGCGGAATCTATACCAACGAAAGATGTGCCTAATTCAATTTGATTAGATGCAAAAATCAAAAGCAATACTAAGTATTTGATAATCAGGCCAACATTCGAGCACTCGTGTCTTATAAGATTAAACCACAGATAGAATGGAACTGTCTGGGAAAGCTGAAAAAGCGATATAAATAAATGTAATGTTACCCTCTACTGGGTCCCAAGTTTTGTGGGTATTCTTCTCAATATGTAAGCAGACCAGATTGCCAAGAGGGAAGCTTCAACTGGGCAAGAATGACATCTTCAACGAAAGGGAACATAAAGAGGGGCAAAGACACTTCTAAACCAAATTTGTTTGAGACAATCAAAACTTTTGTTGGGAAATCACAATAAAAGCAAATCCGGGCCATGCATTAGATTATCTAGGAATAACCTAAGGTTCGACAGGGCACTGTAGGCTCAGAGTACACTTATTCAGAATGATGGTTATATCGAGGATAAAACGTAAATTATGTGACAATGCGAATGAATCATCGCAACACGTTCTTGGAACCTGTGAGGCATTAATGCCTTCAGAAAGGAAACACAAACATATCTATTAAGTGCGGGGAAGGATATTGTCTTTTGTCATTGACACCTAACAGCATTCTGAAATTTGTCAAGGCTATAGGTTGAAGGAGGCATAATAGGGATCCATATAAAGCATGAGGAAATTACAATTCGATACAATAAAGACATGCCACTCGCATATGTTGACGATATTGGTATTAATGGTCGATCATTGCAAAAGGTAACTGGTGCCTTTGCAAATATCGAAAATAAATCGCTGAAAATGTGCTGGCAGTAGATAAAGATAATAATGTAAGCTTACACATACATACATACATACATAATTGGTCCAAGGGTTTGAACAGTGGCCTCTAGTCTAATACCACACTACCTACTATAGTACGACGACTTCACACACTTGCTTTCAATGACCAGTAAATCCAGAAGATTGTGAAAATTATAATTTTGAAATAGTCGACGTATTTGACTATATCGTCACGAATATAGATTAGAAAAATGAGATAAGTTTGGAGAAAAAATGTCTGTCTTACATAACACACATAATTGGTCATTACAACACTTCAGTCAGGATTACGACTTAGCTTCTTACACCACTTATGTTGTGTCTGTTAATTTTATCGATGGGGGGCGGGACCTACAGTTTAAGTCTATTTTGAATGACAGATTTTTGAGAAAATTTTCATAGCAATTTCATTATGCTCTCAGAGCTTGCATGCTGACATCGACGGTGTTAGAAAAGTATAATGTCAACGTTGATTTGGACATGTCGTGCGTATGAGTGAATATGCTACGATGAAGACACCTTTCGTGTTTGTATCCGAGGAAAGGTGCAAAAGACAGCAATGAAGAGGTCAGGTTGAAGGCGATCTTATAAAACTTACATAATTGGTCATTACAACCCTTCAGTCAGGATTTCGACCTAGCTTCTCTGTGCGTTAATTTTATACATGAGTGGCGGCACCTACCGTTTAAAGTCGACTCCGAACGACAGATTTTTGAGAAACTTTTCATGGCAATTTTATTTACTCCCAGAAATTTTGCCAGAAATCTGCTGAGAGGCAGTCGCCGAAGAAATATTTTTTCTTTTTATATTTCGTTTTGATGCCTGGCCTGGGATACGAACCCGGGCTTTACGTCTAATAAGCCAACACACTTCCTACTAGACTACGGCGACTACTCACCACCACCACTTATGTTGCGAGTGTTAATTTTATACATAAGCGTCGGCACATACAGTTTAAGTCGATTTCGAACGACAGATTTTTGAGCAACTTTTCATAGCAATCTTATTATGCTCTCAGAGCTTTGAAGTCTTTGAAAGAAAATAATAGTTCAGTCAGCGTTATTGAAACAGTCGTGATCTATGTGACATCGACGGTGTTAGAAAAGTATAACGTCAACGTTGTAATGGAAATGTAGTGCGTATGAGTGAATATCTTCCGGTGAAGACATTTTTCGCATTTGTACCCGAGGAAAGGCACAGAAGACCAGTGTTGCCAACACGTGGTGACTAAAAATGGCTAAAATCGTGTAAAAAAATGGCTAAAAAATGGCTGAAAAATGGCTAAACAATTTTAGTTAATAAAACACATATATTTAATTAAAAACAACAAAAACTATTAACTTTTTTATTTTTTACAACTATGTTGTAATAATGAGATCATTTTTATTACAATAAAATATTTGTAAAAAAAATTTAGTGTTTAAAGAAATAAATCATCTATAAAATCTGGGTCATTATTGTTTTTATCATAAGACTCATTAGTACCAACTAGTTTTAAATAATTTTTCGGTACGTCGTATTCAAAACAGCATTTATCGATTCTTTTAAGTCGAAACCTGCAAAATAAATAAAATTAATCAAAATGGAGATTGATTAGTTTTAGCACTCTTACCTGATAGACAAAATCGAAGTGACAGTCGATAGATGCATTTTATTTCTTAAATTAGTTTTCACCAGATTTATTTGGCTAAAAACCCTTTCAACTGTTGCATTTGACCAGGTTAAAGAAAGTAGTTTGTGCACAAATTCCGAAATTTCGTGAAACTTTTTATTTCCGCCAGCATCTCTATATTTAAATACCACTGCCCAAAATAAAATAGTGTTATTTGTGTTATTCCATTTTATATAATGGATATTTGAGTATTGCTCCTGAATTTTGAATGAAATTTCGTCATCAACATCAAATAAATTTAAGATTGATAAAATATCATCTTTGGTAGATTTTAAGGCGTTATCTACAGAGAAATATTCAATATTTTGAAGTATTTCAATATTATCTGGCAACCTGAAAAATAATGTGTGTAATAAAAGTTTGAACTTAAAATAATATTTATGAATTTAAATAAATTTTTAATTTCACGTTCTGTCTTCTTTTTCATGTTTCCGCTTTTTTAATTTCCTTTAGATAAGTTTCAAATTCATAACCTAGGCTGCATGTGTATAAAATAAATTCGTCGAAATCTGAATATAAGACGTCTACACAGTCGTCACCAACTACTTTTCATTTCACAAAATTTATAAGCATTAATAGTTCCTTTAATAGGAGAGTTGGATCATTTTCATGGCCTTGAAAAATTTTGTTGACTAGTTGGACTTCATGTAAAATGGGTTTCAAAAATAACAAATATAAACGAATATTGTCGTCGTTGTACAATTCAGAAAAGATTTTAACCTTAAGACATTTTTATGTATCATTTTAGTAAAGTTGCTGTAAAAATATGAATATGGCTAAAAATGGCCAAAAGAAAATAAAAATGGCTAAAAAAATGGCTAATGGCAAAATATATTTTTTGATGGCTAAACATGATTGAAATGTGCTAAATTTAGCCATGAAATGGCTATATTGGCAACACTGCAGAAGACAGCAATGAAGAGATCAGGTTGAAGGCAATCTTATAAAACTTGGCATGAAAAATAGGCGGAAAAATACAAATGATTGCGGAGTTTGATAAAACACCAAACTAATTCTAATCTCCATAGGAATATCATAAAAAAGAAAGAAAAAGGATCCAAGTTTTGTTGAGTTATCATACATGCGTGTATGGCACGTTTCCCTAACAGTTTTTAAATGTTTTTCGTTTATTTTTTGTACATTGTTTTTTTTTTTCAAACAATACATTCCTTTTAAGGCATGAGCCTACTTAGTAAAACGCTATGCATATTAGAGAGACATTTAATTTCTAATGAATCTATTTTTGTGAGTGTATTTAAATGATGCGGAGGGCTTTAAGAAATTGACAAACGGAATGATCGTGAACGTGAACGTATTTTGATCAATTAGATGAATTCGTTTTTTATAGACATTTTATGTTAATTTATTGGATAAATTTTTTTTTTCTATTTTTATTTTTATTTCTATTTCTTTAATTAAAAAACGAAACAAACGAATATAATTAAATAATTTTGAACAAAAAAAAAATATTTTTCGGTTTTTGATTTTATTTTCTAAAAAAATTTTTTTTTTTTTTCATTTTAAGTGATCAATAAATTTGTTTGTTTTATTAGTTTTCTTGTTGTATTTTATATGGGGATGCTGATATAAAAAAAAAATTAAAAAAAAATAACAATTTTTAATAACAATAAAAAGTGATCAAAATGAAGATCATCATCATCATCATGATGATGATGGAGATGATTATGATATGTATATATGTGTATATGGTTTTTAATTATAATTTATTTGATTGATTTATGGCAAAAAAATTAACATTTATCAAAAGGTATTTATTAGTACAAGTTTTGGTTCTTTTTTGTTAATATTTTTTTTTTTATTTTTTTTAATATTATTTTAGCAATCAACCAAAAATAAAAACCAATATTTCAGCATGATCTTGATGTGTTGAAGGTGGTGATGGTGGTGTTCGTTGTGGTTGGTGGCTTGTGAAGGCGTTCAGTTGTGGTGGTGTGGAGAGTTTTCGGTATTTAGTTTATTGCTTTAATAACAACGAAAAAAGGTTGACAACGTCAACTGGTTTAAATTTATAATTTTTATTAATATTTCTCTCATTTTTATTTTATGATTTTAAATAAAACAAAAAAAATTAATTTTTTTTTTAATAAAAATTTCTGCGTTAAAAAGTCATAAAATTTCAACTTCTGACATTCATTGGTCGCTTCATTTAGTGCTTATTGTTATTTTTGGTTTTAAAACAAAATAAAAACAACAACAACATACCATATAATTTATAAAAATATTTTTTTTTTAATTTAAGTAGTTTATTAAACTTTTATGACAATCTGTTGATGATCGTTTTTGCCTCAGCCTGTTATTAAAAATCATAAAAAAAAATAAAACACATGAAAACCGAGCAACGTACAACCGATTTTTTTGATGACTTGAGCAAAAAAATGTCACCGTAAAGCTCTTTATTGTTCAGATGCCATAACAAAATGATAATTTATTTGCTCATAATTAACAAACTAACCTCAATTTCGATTTAATTTGGTGAAAACACTAAGAAAGAAGGGCACACCAAAAAAAACCAAAAAAAAAACCAAAAAAAAAGTGTTCTTATTAAACTTTTTATTCTCATCATCATTTGTTTCAAAAAGGCGTTTTACATTTCAAATTGAATGAATATTTTCAAGCTGACAGCTTAATAAAATACTTGAGTGACATTTTACATTAACGACAACGACGACAATCATTAGCAGCATGAGTGGCAGCCCCATATTGATACGATTCTCCATACATTTATAAATATTTTTTATTTCCGTTTACAAAACATACACACACACACACACACACACACACACACACCAACAACAACATTGTTTGTTAAATGCGTTTCAGAAGTATTTTTTTGTATGAGAAATATGTTAACAAATAAGGTTAAACAGTTTATATGGCCAAAACAAATAATCTTGGAAACTGATTGGAAATGATGCCAAAATATGCAGGAGATTTTTAAATGCATCCATTCACATACAATATTCGTTCTTATGGCACTCTGCCTTAAAGTAAAGACGTAAAATGTGAATAAAACGCTGGACTACAAACCATACTTCCCGGTTTCAAATACGGCTGAAGGCAACCAGTTTTCCATCACGAGTTTTCAAAATTTTAAAACATTGAAGCATTCCTTCCTATTCTCAATAATCCATCTAGAAACCCTGTGACTCATATCAACAGCATCATAAAAAGGTACAGGAGAGGGCGAAGGCGCATATTAATGACAGTAGGGTATCCAACTCTATTGATTCGTTGGAGCATCGTCGCAATGTGGCGTGTGTTTCATTGTTCTATCGGTACTATAATGGGAGGTGTTCTCGAGAGATAAGCTGCTTGGTTCCCGATAATCACATATTTTTACGTGCTACTCATACCCCTCGCAGAGCACATCCTTTTGTGGTTGATTGTCCAGTGAACCGCACAATGCATTACAGAGAAAATGCCCGCACTGCTCGCTTGTGGAATGATCTTCCTGCGGAAGTTTTTCCCGTCAGTTACGATATTGGTAAATTTAAATCAAATGTCCACAAACATTACTCCCTCTTTCCACCTTCCTATAACCTATTTTCTTAAACCCGCACAATGCACTGCATGAGTAGGGGCCATCCCCTGAGTGCTGGTAAATAAAAAAAAAAAAAAAAAAGGTCAGAGATCAGCGATGAGTATTCAAAAAATGAGAAGAATCGAATCATTCTCATAATTTCTGATACTTCTACGCATTCATAAGCAGCTAAACCGGACAAGACTATTATAGAAGACCCGTACATACAACAATTAATTCGTTTAAAGCGATCATTGGCCTTAATTTCCCATCGGACATATGTATATTGAGGCTCCGGGCAAAAGTTTTACTTCACCTGCGTTGACAACCATTTATTTCGTTTGATGTAGAAAACTGCCACTGGAATACGCTTCACCTCAAAGCGGAATATAGTGTGACTAACGCGATCTACTGTCAATATTGACAGTCGTTTCTGTCAATACGTAATAATAACTACCCGCCGTAGTCCAGTGGATAGTATGTTGGCGTGTTATTAGACGTGAGGCCACGGTTCAGACCTCAGGTCAGACATCAAAACTAAATATAAAAAAGTCTAAGAAAAAAAACTTCACCGTTGTAATCAAACTTTCTCAATACTTTTGAAATGTGAGGTAACAATTTATCTTCCAGTAAAGTAACTCACTACCCATTCGACCCCAACGACCATTAAAGGGTACTTTACATGATAAGGGTTTATATACGTAGGTTAGGTTAGGTTAAGTGGCAGACACTCTCGAAGGAAGAGATCCCACTTAAGCTGGCCATTGTAATACCACAGCCATCCCTAGTCCAAAATAAATCTTGCTATTGCAGCAGTCTTTATATTAGAGAGCTCGATCAGTGATATCAGAAAATTAGAGGACTGAAACCTTCGTCTCTTCATGACAAGAGCAGAGCACTGACACATTAGGTGAAAGTCTGTCTCTTCTTCCTCCTCAGACTCAAAGCTACTGCAGAAGTCGGAATTAGTTGGAATGACAAATTTTTCAGGATGCCTACCAAAAGGACAACGACCCGCAAGGACCGTCATTGTACGATACGTACGTAAAATCGGAGAGAAAATATTACACGATTCAATACGTATTTTAAAAATGAAATGAAAAATCTGATGACAGTTTAAGAACAAAGTAAAATGACTGGAACCTTGATCTAATAAAGTGTGATGGATTTGAAAAATTAAAAAAAAAAAAAACGAAGGCAAATCATACGATTGCCAAATTTCAATCCGTATTATCTCTCAATATTGACGCTGTTATTTCGGCACAAAAACTTCACATGCAGTACGACTTGTGTAATCGTCTAAATCGCCCTTAAATTGAGGATTTAGAATAGAATGCAGAGATCAGCAATGAATCGATTTTTCGCTACTCATAAGCTCTCATAAGCACTCATGAAATTTTGAATATAAGTGAGTCAACAATATTGAAATTTAACTACTCTGATGCATTCGTACTCACTACAACGTTGATTTATAAGTAGAGGTTGCAATGAGTATGCGTACAACATTGACATCAAACTCATACACAGAAAGAAACACGGCGTGCTAAAATCAACTTTTCTATTCTCAATTTAAGCCAAAAAACGTGCTTGAAAAATTAAGCCCGTTTTGGCTATTGTTTGCTTAAAACAAGCAAAAAACGGGATTGATGTGAAAAACTAAACCTTATATTACTAAAATCAACACTAAAAAGCTCAAATCTATCTAAAAAAAGTGTAATTTTGACTTATTCGTTATTTGAGTTATGGAATTGTGGGTTTTAAGTTCAAAAGTAAAAATTTTAATAATTCTCATTTAGTTCATGTGTTTTATACAATATATATCCAACAAAATGTCGTATTTTTCGCAAGTTGCATTTCTTTGGTAGATGACTTGGATTATTCCGGTCGATGATTTGCATTTTTTTGTGTAGATGACTTGCATTTTTTTGTGTAGATGACTTGCATTTTTTCAAATCAATCGATTTTAGGATTAAATCAAGTACGAGTTCGAGCTTAAATCAAGTTCAAAATTCTTGAAACAAGCTTGTTTTTGGATAAATTTAGGTTTAAATCAAGTATAATTTAGGGCTTAAATCAAGTTCATTGTGCTCGAATAAAGTACGATTTGCCTCAATTCGATCCCATTTATAAGTTAATCTAGCCTAAATCAACTTTATAATTCTTGAAACAAGTGCGCTTAAGGATTACTTCAACTTCTGATTCTCTTGAATCAAGTACGAATTCGATCTTAAATCATGAAAAAATATGCTTAAACCAAATACATGATGAGATCACTTTGATCCCAAAAAGGCTTAAATCGCGCTAAAATCAACACTTTTGTACTTGGCTGATTCGGGCTTGATTCAACTCTTTTGTACTTGATTCAAGCCAAACCGTACTTACCGTACTATTGTGACCGATATGGATTGATTCAAGCCTGGATGGCTTGATTCTTTTTTTCAGTGTACCATTCGAAATATGTTTGATTCATAAGCCTACACATTGAGATTCATAACTTCAGAAAAATACTTATAATACTTATAAATGATGAGAGTGACTCGTGACTCATTCATTGTTAGGCATTTACAAAAAAAAAAAAGAAAACGGACACAAAGGCAAAAAAGACAGAACAACAATTAGAGCAATCACACAACCATTTAGTGAGTATTTCAATGTTCGTACGCGAATCATACTTATTTTGTAATTCGTGTATATTGTTACGTTTTTAACCTTTTAAAAACGTTAAAAATATAAGTTCGTAGATTGCAAATAAAATAAAAATAAATTTGTGTTTAGTTTTAAATCAATTCTTTATTGTTCCCACAATTCCGTGTGCCACCTTTAATGATTTGACTTTAACAACAACAATTTGCTTTAATTGTTATTATTCTTTGCACTCTTCCGCGAACACAATAACAATTGTTCAATTGATCTTTATACGGAGATCTTCAAACCACAATTATTCTCTTCACACGCAACGTGTCTTCACACTAGACTGACTGAATTCTGTCTGAACTCACGTGTCTTTACACAAGACTGACCAAATTCTTACTGAATCGCCGTTGCCTGCTCTGTCTTGTCTTTTATATTGCAGACTAAGCAGTCTGATGAATGCACTTGAAGGAGAATGTCTTTGCCTTCGCGAAATCTCTTTAAATGTAAACAATTTGCTTGCAGTGCTGTTGTTGCCTTTTTTTTTATGAAACCAGCACTCAGGGGATGGCCCCTATTAATGCAGTGCATTGTGCAGGTTTTTTAGGAAAGGTGGAAAGGAAAGGGGGAAGATGCGAACGGCAAGGAAACGAGTTGCTGCTAGGTGACTATAAAATGGCCAGTGCTATACCTTCACCATTAGACAGTCTACAGAAATCGTCCCCAAGAAGCCCGCACCCTTCAGTCCTAGCTTCTCACACTACTCATGTTGTGTGTGTTAATTTTATACATGAGCGGTGTTTATACATACCAGTGCTATACCTTCACCATTAGACAGTCTACAGGCAATCGTCCCCAAGAAGCCCGCAGTTTCTCACACCACTTATGTTGTGTGTGTTAATTTTATACATAATTGGCGGGACCTACAGTTTAAAGTCGACTCCGAACGACAGATTTTTTGAGAAACTGAGAAGAAATCGCCGAAAAAATAGTTTTTGTATTTTTTTTTTTTTTTTTAGTTTTTGATGTCTGGCCTGGGACTCGAACCCTGGCTTTTACGTCTAATAAGCCAGCACACTACCTACTAGACCACGGCGACCTGTTTTTTTTTTTTTTTTGATGAAACCAGCTACTCATGCAGTGCATTGTGCAGGTTTTTTAGGAAAGGTGGAAAGGGGGAAGATGCGAACTGCAAGGAAACGAGTTGCTGCTAGGTGACTATAAAATGGCCAGTGCTATACCTTCACCATTAGACGTTCTACAGGCAATCGTCCCCATGCTGCACTTTGTTGTTGCTTGTTTACTTTTTTGTCCCCTTATTTTTTTATACTGATGTTGTTGCTATATTTATTCGTTGATCATGTAAACAAGTCCATTATTTTTGTTTTTGGAGCTTTTGTTTATCATTTTAAGAACACCATTTCCATTTTCGTAACAATATGTTGAGTTATGGAGAATCGAAATCAATAACACCATACGTGTTGTTAAGTATGAGTACGATCAGTACTTCAAACTTTGAATATGAGTAGAGCTGGCATGATATTAAAATAAGTATGAATGCGTATGTATAAGTAACAGAAATTATGAGTATGATTCGATTCTACTTATCTTTTTGAATACTTACTGCTGATCTGTGATAGAATGTGGGCAGTCGTTTTTTTTTTTTGAAAATAAGTGAATTTTTAGTGAATTTTTAAAAGTGTTGCAAATTCCCCGATAGCCGTATAATGCTTCCTTAAGAATTTTTATCAAACTTTATATCCAAACAATGTATTCAAACAATGTATTTAAAATATTTCATCGAATTTCTTTTTAGTGTTTTGTTTTTTCTCTTCTCGTTACTTTTTTTTACAAAATATTTTATGTTTCTTTGTGTTGACGAGCGATTGCTGCTTTAAATGTGTCAGTATAAAGTAACAACTTTATTGTTTGGCAAAAAAATTTATTCTTTCTTTAACAATTTTTTTTTTTTATTTGGAAGACCAAACCGTCCAATCGACAGAATAACGAACCAATAAAATGGTAATTTTTATATAATGATGCCACATAAATAACTCAACTGGACTCAATAACAACACAATGAAAGCAGAAAAAAAAATGGAAAAAAGAAAACAAAACAATGAAGGACTTTGATGGAGGCTTGAAGATTGAAGCTGCTAACAATGATGATGATGTTGATGACAAAGTTGAAGTGACTTTGGCGACAAAGTCACAATGTTTGCTTGAGTCATTTAAGATGAAAAAAAAAATTTTTCAATTTTTTTTTTGTATAAAACTGATCTCAACTTTCTTGTCACCACTTAAGTGATTGAATTCTTAATAAAACAGCAAAAAAACCCCGAACAAAATAAAATCAAAGTCAACCGAAATCCCACCAGTTTGTGTGAGCTGGCCTCGTATGCCTAAGTATTGTCGTAAATAAAAATAATTTTGATTTTTAATGTGCCTTGGCTACGCTGATTTGCACTGAATTAGCCATGAGTATTGCTTATGAATTAATTGCTATGAAATGAAATTCTATTTATAAAGAGAAGATAATTAACAGATGTGGGGAAAATTTAAATATTTTGTAGTGAATTCCACTTATGCTTTCAGGCAGGCGAAATATTTTGAAATGAAACGAAAGTATTCGCACAAACTATCGATAGAATTTTAATGTGTTTTCAGGTTTTATCGTTTTAGCTGTTATACATATATTATAACCAATTAATTATAATTTAAATTAAATATTAAATCAATAAAATTAATTATTTCATCGTATAATGTGATCTGATTTAAAAACCCGATTTATGAGTCCATAAAAGAAAAATAAAAAAGAATTTCGAAAAATTCGAAGTATATTCGAAAATGAATAAAATATTCGGCATATGAATAAAAATTTAATTTATTAAAACACAATAAAAATAATAAATAATGTAATAAAATTAAATAAAACACATTTAAAACTATGAACTCTATGAAATTTTTTTTATTTTATAACAATGCCTGCTTTTATGTACGAATTAACGTCAAAATTTCTGATGATTTGGATCCTTCATTCCTGAAAGCTCTGACTCCTAAACTTTTGCCATACTATACTCACTTGTTCAATACAGTTCTGACTAAGTCTACTTTTCCTGAACATTGGAAACTGGCAAAAATCATTCCCATTCCCAAATCGAACAACGAGTTCAGGCCAATTGCTATCCTTCCGTTTTTGTCCAAGGTAATGGAGAATATAGTGGCCAGACAGATCATTAATTATCTGGAGAGTCACAATTACTTTACTCTTAGTCAGTCGGGATTTATGAAAGGTAGAAGTTGTACTACTGCTCTAATAAATGTTTTTGAAGATCTTAGGTCGAAACTAGATGTAAATAGTGTAGCGTTTTTGGTTCTGCTTGAGATCACACTAAGGCTTTTGACACAGTCGCTCACGAAATTCTATTGAAAAAGCTCCGGAAACTGTTTTATTTCTCAAATTCTGCCTGTAATCTTATTTATTCTTATTTGCTTAATAGATCTCAAAAAGTTCATCTTAATGGTAATGTCTCAGGTCCTCTTAATATTAGTAGAGGTGTTCCCCAGGGGTCAATACTTGGGCCTCTTCTGTTTTGTATGTATATAAATGATCTACCGGATGTCTTGCTTCACTGTAATGTTCATATGTATGCTGATGATGTGCAGATTTAAACTAGTACTCCTACGGAGGATATTGATTCTTGTTTGGATTACATCAATAGTGATTTGGTTAGGATTGACAACTGGGCCTCGGCCAATGGACTTTGCATCAATCCCTCCAAGTCTAAATGTATTATACTTTCGAGGACCGATAGATCATTTGTCATACCTGAATTGAGCATCAGGGGAAATAAGACTGACTTTGTCAAATCTGCGAAGTATCTGGGTATTGTCTTTAATGGCAGTTTATCGTGGTCTAATCATATAGGTGTCGTTGTTGGTAGAATTTATAGTATGCTTAGGAACTTGTGGACTGTTATTGATTCGACTCCTTTTGTCATTCGTATGCAACTTGCTAGAACGTACTTAATTCCGGTACTTTTGTATGGGTGTGAAATCTTCGCTAACTGTGATTGTCATGATAACCGTAGACTTAACTTGGCATTTAATAACATAGCTAGATATGTCTTTCGTAAAGGGAGTCGTGATCACATTTCTCATTTGGCTTGCCGGATTCTTAATGTGAAATTTGATAATCTCTTGAAAATTAGATGCCTTATTTTACTTCATAAGATAATTTACACGGAACGGCCGGAATATTTATTTTGTCGAATTAAATTTGCTAGATCCTACCGGGGTAGGAACATTATTCAGCAACGATTTAGGACTCTCTTGTCTCAGAGACAGTTTTTTATACACACCACTAGTCTTTGGAATTCCGTACCAAACTGCATCCAGAATCTTGGCAATGCAAATGCGTTCAAAAAGGAGTTATTTAAATTATTTTCATAAGTAAAATTTTTTATGATTTGTGATTTGTTTTATAGTTTTATATCGGTTATATTTTTTTTATTCCTAGTTTTTTAGATTGATTCTTCTTAATAGTAAAATTTTTTATTATTTTCAACTCTCTTATTTACTTCTACAGTGTTGTTAGTTTTTTAAATTTCTTTATATTATATTTTTCTTTATATTTTTACTTAATATTAATTATATTAATTTTGTATTTTTTATTTAATTTGTTTTGTTTCAATATTAATTTTTAAATCTTAATGATTCCAAACATAGCACTGTCACTTATAAGATTCATATCTTGTTGTGCTATGTATATTATAATAAATAAATAAATAAATAAAAATGAACGCTTCCAGATTAATTGCAACATTTTAACCTTTTCAGGTAGTTTTCGACCACTTTACAGTACACTTCAAGCGGTATCTTGACGATAACTTGTTAAATTTAGGTTTCTAAACGATAATCCCAAGGATTTTTTTATTTGTTTTCAGACCAAAACTCAGGATATGACTGCTATTCATGCTGTGCATTGTGTTGGAAAGGTAGTTTATAGGAGAAAGGAAGCAGGGGTAGTGTGCAATAATACTTTTTTCTTTTTTTTTTCTCACTTTATTTTTCTATTGTAGCTTATCATATAAAATATCATACAAATAAACAGACAATCACAAGCACCTAGAGTCTCTGCTGGGAATCGAACCCCCGGCCTCGGCAATTCAACTAGAACCAACTAAGCCATCGTGGCACCAATAGCCAATTGACATTGCCAAAACGTGAAATTACTCTTTCTGGTCACTTTCCATTCATTAAAGAAAAAATTGTGTCCCTAGTGCAAGGGTTACCAAAAAATTTTTGATTATGTATTAGTGAGTAAGAGAAAGAAAATAAGTGAGAGAATTTATTTATTTACAGCCATAGAAAAGTGTTAGTAATATACGCTATTTTGATTTTCATTTCATCAACATACATAAAACTATCTATGTTTGGCTTAATAATTTTAGATAAATAAATAAAATAAAGAACATATTCCCTACATTCTTTAAATGTTTTATAACATACATATAAGGCACTGAATATTAGCATCTTTTAACAAAAATATTTTTTGAGTGTCATTCCGAAATAAAATGCTAATGCATCCGCCGCACATGTGTTCTTGTCGCAGTCTGATCGACAACTAAATCATAAAGCACAGGAATGCGTGTGAGTTCTTTCCGCACAATTGTGCTATGAAATGGTAAACACTGCCCTAGTGCCACAAACTAGTTTGAACCACATACTCTATACTATACTCTATACTATACTCTTCTATTGGACATAGCGAATTGACGGTAACGTTTCTTTAAGTCGTCTAGTAGATAGCAATGTAGTCGCCGTAGTCTAGTAGGTAGTGTTTTGGCTTATTGGACTTAAAGCCCGGGTTCGTATCCCTTGTCAGGCATCAAAACGAAATATGAAAAAAAAATATTTCTTCGGCGATTGCCTCTCAGCAGATTGATTTCTGGCAAAAACTCTGAGAGTAAATAAAGTTGCCATGAAGAGCTTCTCAAAAATCTGTCGTTCGGAGTCGACATTAAACTGTAGGTCCCGCCACTCATGTATAAAATTAATGCACAGAACATAAGTGGTGTGAGAAGCTAGGTCGAAATCCTGACTGAAGGGTTATAATGACCAATTATGTATGTATGTAGTAGATAGCTTGTTAGCTTATTAAACAGGAGCAAGTAGTTTAAACCTCCGCTCAGACATCATGAGGAAAATGAAAGAAAATAAAAAACATTTCTTTCAGCGACTTCCTCTCAACAGTCTTCTGAAAAAAAAACTCTGGGATTAAATAAAATTGTCATAAAAAGATTCTCAAATATATCGGGACTAGAGTTTGGGAACTCCCGGACTTTTTCATTTCCCGGGAAACGGGAATGAAAAATTCACAATACTAGTAAAATGTTTAAGATTTTTATTAAAATGTTATTTTATTAACAAAACAGAAAACAATCCATTAAATTCATACTGTATAAACAGAAACAAACAGATTAATGATAACATTTTGAGATCAGTTACTATTAAGAATTGATTACAAATATTATTTAAAAATAAAAATATAAAAAATTTTCGAAAAACTAAGTTTTCAAAAAATGAGTTTTTAAAATTATTAGTGCATTTAATAACTCATCAGACATTCTATTTCGTAAATTTGTTGCAAATTTACCAGCTAACGAAAAAACACGTTCGCTTTCTACAGAAGTGGGCTTAAGTGTTAACAATGCATTAAAAAGTATGTCTAAATTTTTGGTTCTGTTTGTACTAGCTTCAAATAAAGCTAGCTCTCTTTTAAATAAGTTGTCTGTTTTTAATTTCAGTTCTCTTGTTTTTCTTTAGCCCCATTAATGGCGTTTTCCAACTTTTCTTTAAAACATTGATATACTTGTGCAACGGAAATATCTTCATCACTTTCAGCCGATATTATTTCAGTACCTGGGAATAGGCGTTTGTACATTTGCTCTGCATAGGATTTTAGCATTGTCTTTGTTATGTTAATATTATTGTGTTGTGAAGTGTTTAGATAATTTACTAATGACATCAATTTGTCATTATATCTTTCATTTACTTTACTTTTAATTGTGTGAATCATTTTTTACGAAAGTATTGAATCAACAGATAATAACTCTTCATAAAGTGTATTCATAATAGCATCACCTATTATCGAATTGGTTTCACGCCTGCCTAATGCTTCCACTGCATCTTTTATGGGGTTCAAATCGTTTACCAATGTTTCCAAGTGTGGGACATAATCTTCAACAAACAATGATGGTAAATGTAAATCTATTAAAGCCTTTTTTATTGCATTTTTAATTTTTAGAAATGATTATATCATTCCAACCACGCTGTTCCACCTATTTCGTACATTTAGGATTAGATGATACTCTTTATTGAATTCTTCCTTTACATATTTTTGAAGAGTAGCATTTTTTAAAGGACTTTTTTTTTGGAAATTTTGATTATTTTCCTTATGTTGGCTATATTTTCATTATAATTCTCTGAAATAAAGAAAATAATTCAATTTATACAAAGAATTATTTTTTTGCTTTATTTTTTCAATACAACTTTTTTAAATAATTTTAGTCCATAAACAAGTCAAAAGAGTAGTCAGTGATTAGTCTGTAGACTTGCCTACAGACCAGTTTATTTACTAAACTTCAGAACAGTCTATTTACTAGTCTAAAGACCTTTTTTTCCAAAAAAAAAGTGTACAAGAATACGTTAATTTAAAAAATTCTAATGAAATTAAGTAGGTAAATAAGTTTCTTCAAGGGTCATTTTAAAAAATACTTTTTCACACTGTAATGGGTGTCAAACACAAATCAAACAACTTCAGGGTTCCCTGGGCCACATGTGCTATAAGTTTGCTGGTTGATGTAAACACTTTATCCTTAAAGAAGCTTTAAATCGCCAGATCAGAATTAGAAGCGTGTTGCTCTATTATTATGACGACTATACTCTGTCCATAATACTTAAATGACCACGTTTGAATTACGGCTTGGCATTCTCTGGTTTTAAAGCAATTTATATTCGTTATACTATGTTCAGACATGCACTTTTATTAAATCAATATTCGGTTTATTGAGAACAATATTTTTAGCGTTCAGACATACAATATACGAAAATTTATTTGACAGCTGGTAAACAAAACAGCTGATTGCTTCAACAACATTGCTTTTAATTTAATCGAGAAAATTAGTGCCAAAAATTTTTTTTTAAAAAATGGAAAACAATTTGACATTTAAAAAGGTATTGCTAATGATTAACCGAAACGCCGAGCTTTTGTGGTTAATAGGAACTACTTTTGACTCCAAAGTGGCTTTTCTCAGAAGGATGAGAAAGAAAAATTTGATATGAAACTCGATATAAAATACAAACATTTCTGCTGACCTTCCATTTTTTGTTTGTCGTTGTTTACATTTGAAAGAATGTAATCTGCTCACTGAACGTACTTATCACAGTGTTGTATTTAAAGTTTTTTTATCAATATTATAACAATTTATGAATTTATTGGCCAATAATTAATTGAAATTTTATATGAAATATTGAGATCAATAATGCCGTTTATTGCGATTTACTCAATAAAGGTGCATGTCTGAACCCAGTATTAATGGTAAATCTAACAGCCTTGCCAGATCGATGAAATTGAATTCGTATTTTTCTATACAGAATAAACCGTTTGGTTTAAATCACAAGGGAATACAAAGTACACTCAAACCTCGTTTTATGCGAATTTATTTTATGCGAATTCAAATTTATGCGGTTTCAAAATTCTCAAATTTTTTCTTTGCAAAAACGATTTTATGGAAATATTGAATGTTAAAATCCAAAGAAATGTGTTTTTCGTAACAAAGTTACTACTATCTTTAAATTTTTTCGGCATTTCCGGTTCTGATGTATGAAAAATTATGTATTTTCTTCATTATTTGGAATTTTGTATTAGTTATTGTTTATTTTCTATCTTTTCCCTTATTTTGTATGGTCTCAGCAAGGGATTCATTTTTTGTTGATTTTTTATATGCGATTTTGTTTGAATTTTAAGGGGTAAATTTGAATTTATGCGCTTTTTTATTTAAATCCCTATTAGTGGATTTTGTATGAAGATAGTGTATCGTTTTATGTGAATTTGAATTATGCGATTTTTTGCGAAACGAATTAATCGCATAAAACGAGGTTTGAGTGTACCTGAATTTACTACTTGTAGTCTTAATGTAGCAGCTTGCACTATATCCAATATTTCCAAATATTTATCAAATTGGACTGTAAACTAAACTGAAACATGAATTATTGTATAAACTAGAGGTGTGCACAAGACATATAAAATTGCACAGTATTGTATTTTTCCCAAGACCGAATATTGATTGTAGCTGCAAATATAAATAAGTGTGAAGCAAAGATAGAGTACAAAAAAACAACTGCACTCGTAAACCATTGTACAACAGTATAGAAGAGAGTTGTGTGAAGAGTGCAACAAAAAATATTGTACTCTTCATAGAGTCACAACATGCATTTTTAGTTGTTTGTTTTTGTTTTTTTAACAACAATGAATAAGAAAGCTCCGAATGTTTTGCTCTCGAGAACCGAACATCTTTGTCGACGCCACCATTGCCAGTAACTTTTTTAAACTTTTTATTTCGGGGAAAAACCTTTTTTATGAGTTTATGGCGAAAGCAAAGAATGTATAGAAACACTTATGTACACATATTTTTCAATATGGCAATACTGAAAATGTAGCTTCAGTAGTAAAATATGCTCTTACAACACAAAGCATAGTTCCGTTACTTCACAGACAAACGAGTGCTGTTGTATACATTGAATAAATGAGAAATACACATTTCAGTGCACTCGTAAAATCAAGAGCAACAGAAAAGAGTACAATACAGTATTGCATTCGGTGAAGGGTGAAGTCTTGTGCACACCTCTAGTATAAACCAAATAGTTATTGTGATAAGAGAGCAGTAGACCTAAATTGTATAGAAGCTACGGTCATAACTAAATCCCGCTTTCGAGCCTAATTTGACAATAAAGATACCGGATAGAAGATCATTTCAAGAAAATGCTTTACGTCTCCCAAGTATTCACTGAGAATGGAAAATTCAAAAGAACAAACTGCATTCATTCACGAGAATTGAGAAATAAACCCACAGGCAGTGAGAACAGACAAATCTAGCTCGACATGGATAAACGCGAAACAAAATTTTGCATTAAACCTGACAAGATTTAAGATTTTCATCTTTGGAATACCAGAGCAGCTATTATGGGGTAAGCCAACTAGGAAGAAAAGACCGCAACTACATCTTCGTTGTCACGATTCGACATTTGGGAATCTAAGAGAAAGAGTTTTTGGGGATCTAAAATTTATTGTCCGACCGTGTCTGGACAATTGCTTTCACAAAACATTTACGTTTTCTTATGCTATATATCGCCCTATTCTTGATGCTGCAGTATTACGCACCGCCGGCTTCCTATTGACAGTGTGACCGATGCACTCTATTTTATAAATTTGATTTGTTTCAGTATAGAATTAAAATCCTCAGAAGGATCCTTAGGACCGTAATATTGCCACAGTGTGACCTATGAACTCTATTTTATAAATTTGATTTGTTTCAGTACAAAATTTAAATCCTCAGAAGGATCATTAGGACCATAATATTGCCACAGTGTGACCTATGAACTCTATTTTATAAATTTGATTTGTTTCAGTACAAAATTAAAATCCTCAGAAGGATCCTTAGGACCGTAATATTGCCACAGTGTGACCTATGAACTCTATTTTATAAATTTGATTTGTTTCAGTATAAAATTAAAATCCTCAGAAGGAGCCTTAGGACCGTAATATTGCCACTTTATTTACCAATGAAAGTATATATGTACGCATACATCGACAAAAAGTGAATATAAGTAATAAAGGATTCTGTAAATATTGTTTAATCCAATACATAGTTTGAAAACGTCTTATATCCACAAACAAATTCACATGTGACTGGTTTGAAACTACAACATGGCAATATCTTGTAAATGTTTATGCGTATTGTTCTCGTTTCAAAATAAATAGTTGATCGTCGAACGACAAAATAAAGAAAATAAAATTTCATATCAATCGTAAGAATTTCTTATTTTATATTTCACAAAAATATCCCAGCAAAGAATTTCAGAATGTTTAAGTTAATAAAACCCATTTCGATTTTTACAAAAATGATTAAAAGAAAAAAAGTCAAAAGATTTTGAGGTAGCAAACCGAAAAGATTTGTTTGTATTTTGTTACGTTTACTATTTCAGACTAGGATTAAAGGTTTAAACTTATTTCCATATTTCAAAAGAACTCGAGAAACTTCGGCATTCGAAAACATGGATTGCAAGTTCTTATCGTACAACATGTATAGCTGGGATATTCATAATGTTGAATACATTTATATTCACTCGTTTCTTAGTAAAATAACTTGACAATATGTCATAAATATAAAGTAACAGTTAAGTCCTATCACCAATAAGACGTACGTCAATTTCGAATTATAATTCTCGCCAAACCCTGAGTAAATATCGAATATCGAACGAAGACAAGTCAAAGACAATTTTATTAAAAATCTTTTGTGTCACTAAGCCTATTTCAGTTTCAGGCAGGGAAATTAAGGTTTTAGTCTTTATTATTTTTTAAATCTCATCTACCCTTTAGTCGGAATTACAACCGAGCTTCTCACTTCACTTATGTTGTGTGTTTTTATTTTATAAGTGCTTGACGGGACAGTTTGTACAGTTTAAGTTTAAGTCAACTACGAACGACAGATATTTGGGGAACTTTTCTCCGTCGCCGAAGAAGGAATATTTATTCAGAATTCGTTTTGTAAGAGATTTATGACCTGGTGTTTGAACCATGGCTTCACGTCTAGTAAGCCAACACACTACTTACTAGACTACGGCGACTTCATAGCTGACTACTATACAAATCTATAAAGAACGTAAACAAAATCTGAATATTAACTAAAAAATTGTTATCAACACGTGCCTCAGAGTCATACCCAGAATATTTCAGCACTTAAACTCCTTAACACGTCATCCATGTTGAAACAGATTAAACGTATAAAATGGAGGTGAATCGGCCACATTGTGTTGAACAAGCTCTATTTCCCCACTTGCCAACAGCAGGTTGAACAGTTGATTTATTAAAAATTTCATTTGGTGACACTGGTTCATACGATTTATCTTGTTTGGTTAAGTGATAAGTTCGATGGAATCCTCAAAGCTCAAGAAACCTAAGTTCTGCGAAAGACCTCATTAAGACGCCTGGTGCTTTAAGAACTATGGCATCTCCAAAATATCCAATCTTGCATGACTCTAGCATTTAAATCAGGCTAAATTTGACCGATGGCATGGCGAATATCCTACAAAAAATTCGCAAGAAAAATGGCATCAAAGCGCTCAATTTTGGATGGTCGAAGACGCCAAAAACCCAATCCAAAATATACACCAAACAGTGACTTTTTGAGAAAGCTTTAGATGCTCTTGGATAGCATGTGGATTAGTATCGTCGTCATATCGTTGAAGACAATTATCAAAGCCCAATTATTTTGCACCAGCAATACTAAAGGGTGATTTTTTAGCCATTATCTTTTTGGCAACACTGGTTTAAACAGCTCACGCACGTTTCGTGTTTTGTTTCACTGTCAAACATCTTCAGTTTGGTCTATAATTTAACCATGAATCGTCTTACAAACGAACAACGCTTGCAAATCATTGAATTTGGCATCATTGGACCGTACTTCTTCAAAGATGCTGCGAATCGTAACGTAACTGTGAATGGTGACCGCTACCGTGAGATGATATCCAACTTTTTTTTGCCCAAAATGCAAGAGCTTGACTTGCATGACATGTGGTTTCAACAAGACGGTGCCACACGCCACACAGCACGCGTAACAATGGACTTATTGAAAGACGAGTTCGGTGAACATTTTATTTCACGTTCAGGACCGGTCAATTGGCCGCCTAGATCGTGCGATTTAACGACCATTTTTTGTGGGGCTATGTTAAAGCTCATGTCTATACAGACAAGCCCGCTTCAATTGACGCATTGGAAGACAACATTGAAGCATTTATTCGTGAGATGCCGGCCGAAATGTTGGAAAAAGTATGAAAAAATTGGACTAAGCGGATGGACCATTTGAGGCGCAGTCACGGTCAACATTTGCATGAAATAATCTTCCAACATTAAATTATATGGACCGTACTATCGATTCAAATAAAGATTTCATGCATTTTTCTGAATTTGATGTGTTTTTTTTTTATTTTGAAAAATTTTCCTATAGCTCTTAAAAAATCACCCCTTACTAAAGTCACCTTAGTCGAGTAGGTAATTTGTAGGCCTATTATACGTGGGGCCACGGGTAACCCTACTTCAGATATCTCCAACAAAAGGACACAAGAAAAAATATATCACTGGTGATTTCCTTTGAGCAGATTTCTAGTAAAAACTCTGAGAGTAAATAAACAAATTGCTCCGTCGTTTGGACTCGATTTCAAACTGTGGAGCAGCTAAATCGTGACTGAAGGGTTGTAATGATCAATTATGTGTAATCCTATTAAAAGCCTATTATTTTCAGGAGTAGATTACGACAAAGGGCTTAATGTTACTGGGTTCATTTCTTGCGATATTTTTCAAACCGATTGCTAAAAAAACGTTTTTTAGTTTTAAAATGAAAATTTTTCATTGTGTTGTGTTGTGGGGCCATTTTAGTTGCTGTTGCTTTCACTGCGTTATTGTTTGATGTTATTTTTTCCATTTTTGACGTGTTTTCCCTACTTGTGCCCCATTTCACAACAACAGCAATAACATAAAATTTTATTGTAATGCGTTTTCTTTGCGTTCAAGCATTTTAATAATATTGCAAAACTCTCTTTCACACACACATACTGGAAAAATGAAAAAGAAAAATGCAAAATAAATAAAATATTAAACCATACACACATATGTATGTATACATTTGTGTGCCAGTGTATGTAAAATATCAAAAGAAAAATTATATGAAATGTATACGTATGTATGTACAACACCATTTCATGCCACATGCCACCATATATGCCACATACATATGTTCATGTGGCTGTTAGCCACCCAACGATACACCTTGTTGAACATGCAACGCTTCAAAATGTCCACATCCCCCCCCCAAACGTACGTTGTACGTTTTTATATTCAAATGGTAGAGAAGCATAGTCTCTACACAAATCTACTTGGGATTCATGTTTATGGGACGTGTTTTTGATGCAGCCAATTCCAATGTTTTTTTTTCTTTTGTTTCTAGACAACAAAGTACTTCATTACCCCCACACACACACATATGTACACACCTTGTAGAGATGCACATACACATCAGTTACTCAGTCAACTCAGTCAACATTCGGGCTCAAAATCATCCCCCAAAGGCATATGTTGATGCCATCTCTCTTATAATGGCATCAGCAGAATTGCCTGTATTACTCGGCATTAGTTAGGAAAGGCTCAGCAGTACACAGTACGAGTACGGGTTTAATTTTCTTCTCATCGTCTGTTGCTGTTGTTGTTGCTGTTGCCCTAAAATGGAAGCTGATGCTGGCTGGCATTTGCTGACTGACATTAAATTGATTTGCTAACTTGAGACATGACTGACGTTTTCAAAATGATTCGTTCGTTATTCGTTATTCTCTTTGCTGCTGATTTCTTTTTCTTAATTTTCCTTCACAAATGCCAATCTGTGATGATGTGTGTGTTGTTGTGTTTGTTGTTCTTCATTGGATGGCTGCCATTGTTCATAAGATGTACGTACCAAAATGAATTGTAATCGCAAGAGTTGTGTTTTTGTGAGTTTATGTAGTCAAGTTAGTCAGTTTAGAGTCAGTCAAATAAAGGAATACTTTTACCGTAAAGTATACAACAGTACAGCAACAATAACAATAACGAAACGTAAAAAAAAAACAAAAAAATTAAAAGAAAGAAAGAAAAAAATCAAAATTCTAAGCACATTTCTTCATTTCATTAGTGCCTGAAAACTGACATTTTACTCGTTATACAGCTACTCTGCTACTGTTGCTCAACATTACGGGCAAATGTTTAGAGGTGGGGCACTGATTACCATGGCACAGTGGAACGAAAGCGCAATTTCTCAATACCTTGGAGATTGTAGGTCTGACGAAATTGTTGAATTAGTAAAATTAATTTCACATGTAAGTATACGATTCGATTCATTCACAATCCAGGGCTGGGGATAATATTTTCATTATGATTTTAGCTGGAATTCAGCTGATATTAACAATGGACATCACAGAAAGATATGGCAATGCCAGTTTTAGACATAAAGTTGGCCAATTTTGAAAAAGTTTCCCACCTTTGTGGGCTAGGCAAAGCCAATACAATAGACCAATCATCGACTAACCACTCATGTATAAAATTAACACACACAACATGAGTAGTGTGAGAAGCTAGGACTGAAGGGTGCGGGCTTCTTGGGGACGATTGCTGTAGACTGTCTAATGCCGAAGGTATAGCACTGGCCATTTTATAGTCACCTAGCAGCAACTCGTTTCCTTGCCGTTCGCATGTTGAGATGTCCACAAACACTACTCCCTCTCTTCCACCTTCCTATAACCCATTTTCCCAAAACCTGCACAATGCACTGCATGAGTAGGGGCCATCCCCTGAGTGCTGGTTTCACCAAAAAAAAAAAAAAAAAAAAAAAACACATATGTACATACTGTTACGAAAATAGAAAAATACTAGATACTTTTACTTCATTTAACATTAAAATTATAAACAAAAACTATAAAAACAAAAACAATGAACTTTTTTACATGATAAACAAGTAAACAAAAATATACCAACAAACACCAAAAAAAATGATAAATAAATAAACAAAAATGCAACAACAAACACCACAAGAATAAATGTAAACATGTTGTTTCGATAAGACGTAGTCATTCGCCTTCAAGAGCATTCATCAGACTGTTTACCCTGCCATACAAAAGGCAACGCGAATCAGGCAACTGAGCCAGTAAAAGTCCAGTCAGTCTTGTGTGAAGACGCGGTGTGTTTGAAGAATGTAATCGTGGCTTGAAGATCTCCATTGCAAAGATCTGTCGAACAAATTGACTATTATTGTTTACTCCAAAGAGTGCAAAGAGGAATAACAATGCAATTGCTGTTGTTTACATCAAGTTGTAAACAGTGGCACACATAATTGTGCGAATAATAAAGGATTTTAATTAAAACTAAACACATATTTATTTTTATTTTATTTGCAATCTACGAGCTCATATTTTAAACGTCTTTTAAAGGTAAAAACGTTACAATACTATACATAACTGTTCATCACAACACTTCAGTCAAGATTACGACCTAGCTCCAAACACATATTGTGTTTACTTTATGGCGAATCTTTTCTTGGCAATTGTATTTACTCTCTGAGTTTTTACTCAAAACCTGCTGAGAGGAAGTCGCCGAAGAAGTATTGGTTCATATTTCGTTCTGTTGGAGATGTCTGGCCTGGTTTTTGAAACGTGGTCTCTACTCTAATAAGCCAACACACTGTCTACTAGACTACGGCGAGTTCGATAAAACTGAAAGAATGTCAACTAATTATAAGAATATGGTTGAGATTCTTTGTAAAGGATATAAAAAATCTAGAAGGATCGCTTAGAATCAGACCCTAAAAGGTTCATATTTAACTGTAAAGATCTTAATACGTTTTCCATCAGTATCTGATGAACTTATCGGAGAAGCATTATTACAAATAATTTTTTAAAGAAAACTGTGTATTGAGATGGGGGAGTGGGCATATGGTCAAAAAGAAAAAAGTTACAAAAGAGTTGCCTTTATTCTACACTTTCATTGATCCAAATCAGGGTTTGTTCCCTTTTAGGGGCTCATTCATTGATTCATAATAAGATTACACAAGCAAAGGCAATTCCTTTTAAACACTGGCTCTAGTTGAGGTGTGTATTTGCTCCGATTATAGTGTTATGAAAATGAAAACTCTAGATACTGGTGTTTTGCTCTTACATCGCTTAACATTAAAATTATAAACAAAGGCTACAAAAACAAAACAATGCAGTAAACAAACCTGTTTACAAATTATCGTACTGCTTAATATAACAAAAAACACTAACATAAAAAAATGGTAAACAAGTAAACAAAAATACACAAACAACACTACAATAATAAATGTAAACATCGTTGTTTACATTTATAGAGATTTCGAGAAGGGGAAATCATGAACATTCGCTTTCAAGAACATTTACCAGACTGTTTACTCTGCCATATAAAAGGCAAGGCAAAGCAGGCGACTAAAGTTCAGTCAGTCTTGTTTGAAAACACTGTGCGTTTGAAGAGAGTATTGGTGGTTTGAAGATCTCCGTTACAAAGATCTGTCGAATAATTGTCTAGTAATTGCTGTTGTTTATGCAAAGGGTGCAAACAGAGGAATAACAAGGAGGATCAATTGTTGTCGTTTACATCAAGTTGTGAACAGTGACACACAGAATTGTGTGAATAATAATAAAGAAGTTTAATTAAAATTAAACACAAATTTATTTTTATTTTATTTGCAATCTACGAGCTGATATTTTAAACGTTTTTAAAAGGTAAAAACGTAACAATAGCTTAAACTTAAATCTGAAAGAATTAGGAATTTTATCAACTATTTATACATTTCTGTTCACTGTACCTCGTTAAGTATAAATAAGAACAAGAAAACAAAAAGGCAAAAAGTACCATTTTTATGTTATTACTCCCGTCAAAAAAAAAAAAGAACAAAAATAAAACGGAAAAAAGAAAAAAATTATACGTTGATGGGTGCTTAGGGTGGCCAGTTTTTGTTAGACAGAATCCTTCATTATTATGATAGAAGAACAAAAGGCCCGTCATTTTCCAACATGTCAGTGGGAGCCGTATAAGTCATTGTTTTTTATGCGTTGCCGATTTGGCAACAGTGCGTACATTTATTGGAGGGAAAATTGGCGCGGGCGTACCATATAAATTTAAAGTTATTTGCCTTTTTCTTACGTTTTATTATACTTCATCAAGTTTTTCTTTTTCTTTGTAATTTTCTTTATTTTTTTTTTTGTGTGGAAAAAATGAAAATGCAAAATGAATAAAATTTTATTTTATACTGGCAACATGTGTAATCATTCTTTTCACAAATGGATGGTTGGATGGATGGATGGTATGGATGAATGACAGAATGAATGGTTATTTTCCTTTCTTCGTTTCTTTTTTTTTTTTTCTTTTTTGTTGCCTTTTACTGTATGAAATGTATAAGAGAAGTAATCGTTAACTTTTAGTGTCAATCTAAAGTAAATGTTTAATGTTTAAATATGGTCCTTTGAATACAAAAAGTACTATTTTCGCAAACATTAGAAAATTTAATTAAATTTGAATATTTTTGTTTTCATTTTCATCTTCAACGCTAAAGTGTATAAAAAACTTTTTAAATTTAATAATAAAATCATTAAATGGAACAGAAAGAATACAAAGATGTAACAAAACATAAATTAAATAAATAATAAGAACGAGACACGTGTAAAATATGCGATTTTCGCGAGAAAGTACTTTTGTTTCCTTTGAGAACATCTCATTGTTCTAGCACTGGTGTAATGAGTTAATAGGGATGGATACCTTATTGTCATTAAATGGGAACTTTTGTCCTCTCACGCAATCGAGAAACCAAGAATTATATTCCATTTTCGCTCAGATATTAAAGCCATTAAAATGCTTCTTTTTTACGCTTGAGTAATATACTCGTTCCTAGTAACTTCGTAAATAAAGTCCTTTCACCATCTGGATAATCTTGTTGCGATGTCGGGGATTAAGTGTACCTATCCTCAACCTGTTTGGGGATGTGGTGCATAACTAAATGTTACCCCAATTCGTAAAAAAACTGTTTTCGAACTGATGTCTCATATGTGATCTTTTCGACCCGCCCGATCACGTATAGTTTCTATACCCTTAATCTGGAGTGTTAAACGACCCATGCTCATCGGATGGTTTATAGTCAGGGGTCTAATACGAAATGGAAATGGTGTTATTAAAATAATAAACAAAAGCTCCAAAAACAACACAATGGACTTGATCATGTAATCAACGAATAAGTAAAAAACATAGCAACAACATCAGTATAAAAAAATATAAGGGATAAAGATGTAAACAGCCAACAACAAAGTACAGCGGACAAAGAAATAAATAAATAACAACAAAGTGCAAGTATAAAAATAGCGGATAGACAAATAAATAAGCAACAACAACTCTGCCTGGACGAATGTAAACAAGATGCACAAACAACAATGATGAGAACAGCTTGTTTACATTTTTTGGATATTTCTCAAAGACATTCTCCTTCAAGTGCATTCATCATACTGCTGACCCTTGTGACATAAAAGGCAAGACAGAGCAGGCAACGTGTGATTCAGTCAGTCATGTGTGAAGACGACACGTGAGATTCAGTAAGAATTCGGTCAGCCGTGTGTGAAGACACGTTGCGTTGCGAAGAGAATTGTGGTTTGAAGATCTCCGTATAGTGCTTACAAAAAGGTTTTAAGCAGAGAGAGAATAACGAACAATTGTTATTGCGTACACGGAAGATTCCTGGGCGATTCAGTGAGTAATATGTTTTCTACCAAGTCCTTGTCATGCTAGGCGGGCTATGGCATATTCGACCGCCCTTCCCCGTCTCCCCTGGGATTTACGTGGATAACGAACGAAAAGACAAGAACATAAACATGATGAACTGTGATGATGACCTGGCTTTTGAAACTGGACAAGACCCGTCCCATCTCTATGCGCGAATTCAGGCGAACAACAATAAAATCGTCCCGAATTTCACTCCAAGTGCTATAAAGGTGACGACTATGGGGGAGTCCTTTAGTGAGGCGTCTGCTTTGGTAATTCCCACTTCGATGGAAGATATATGCGTGGAGTTAGACTCTGTCTGCCCACTATCGAATGAAGACGGTGATAGTGCAATTATCGAAAGGCTCCCCTTAACTCGTATCCAGATTTCTATTGGAAGCAATGAGGAGGTGACCTCCCCATTAAGAAATCCACTTGTTAGACAAGATGCTTCAAACCCAATAGTGCAATCAGCTACTAATTCGGACTGCATGGTCAAAAGCATCTCGTCTGACAAGGTGGGTAAAAATGGGCGGAAACGTTCCGCTTTGCATAAGGAGACAGAGAATTCGTATCGCAGGGCTTGCACTGTTTTGAAGAGGTTTGCAAGCTGTGCTGTGGATTCCCTCTCTGTTAAGGAGCAGAAGATGCTGGCTCGACACAGAGGCACTGTTTCGCAGTATGAAACCAAATACCCGGGCGGTGTCTTCTCATGAACCGCTGACTCTGGCAAAAAGGATAGGCCTTTGAGTGCTGAAAGAGCTTAAATCCAATTGCTTCTACTTGCGATTGTTAGACCGGTTATTACTTTGGTTATGTTGTTTGGTGGAGTACATTGGATAAGAGTTTCCAACGGAAAATCTTGGATAAGGTACAGCGGATTGCCTCCATGAGTATCACTGGAGTGAGAGAGAATTGTCCTCAGGCTGCTTTTGATACTATGCTTTACCTGACTTCGCTTGATTTTTATGTCAAGCAGTGAGCAGCGCACTTTTCTCTAGCTTCTCAAACTACTTATGTTGTGTGTGCGTTAATTTGTATACATGAGTGGTGGGACCTTTAGTTTAAAGTCGACTCCTAATAACAGATTTTTGAGAAACTTTTCATGGCAATTTTATTTACTCTGAGAGTTTTGGCCAGAAATCTGCTGAGAGGCAGTCGCCGAAGATATATTTTCTGTTATGTTTCGTTTTGTTAGAGATGCCTGACCTGGGGTTCGAACCGAGGCCTCACGTCTAATAAGCCAACACACTACCTACTAGACCACGGTAAAGGGTATACAGAAAAATATTCATTAACGCCATGAAATGATGCCGTAAATGTTGAATACAATATGGTTTTAACTGCAGACATTCTTTACATGGTACTCTTAGTGCCACAAAGAACTTTCTACGTTGAATTGTTGAAATAAAAATTTTGATTTTTTTTCTTTCAATATAAAGACGCCGTAAGATAAATCCAATAACGTGGTGAATTATGATCGTTTTGACATTTTTTTTCTTTGAATATCATAAATTTTGTTTTCATTTTCTTAACAAAGAACAATAAATTTCCATTGCCAACCGGAGCAAGGGTGTGAACTGATTGTCTTCAAGTGAAAAAAATATTAAAGACGTAGCCATTACAATTATGATTTAAATGCATTGCTAATCCCTCAATAATAATTTATTTACAATGTTGGCTAGTGCTTCTTTTCATATGGATTGATGAACAAAAGTTTAAAAAAAGAAACAAAAAATTGGACAAGAAAATATGATTCAAGAGGGATTAACCAAATGGATTATAGATTTATGGCGAAAAAAAATTGGAAAAAAAATTGGAAAAAAATTGGAAAATTTTCAGCAGAAAAGTGAAAAATAATTTTAAAAAATTTATTTTTTATTTAAAAATATTGATTAAATACGATTAAATTTAATGAAATTGAAATAAAAAAAAAAAATATAAAAAGATACCATAAATAAATTAACAAAATTTTATTTTATTTATTTATTTATTTATTAATTACAATACAATTACAAATTATATTCTAATTATATACGAGCTGAGTAACTTCGACCATGTGCTCGGTGTAGTGTCACAGACCATAGCCTCTGGTGGGAATCGAACCCACGACCCTCACGCTAATAGTCTAGTCACTACCCACTACACTACCAGGGCGCCCATTAACAAAATTTTATGGTGCAAATAATGGGCAGTTTTTTTTATTCATCAATTCTTTATTTATGCATAAACAATTAATTTTATGAATATTTTAATGATTGGGTTTTTGCACAGTGGTTAGCACAAACAAAAATAATAAAATTTCAAAACAATATAAATCCATCGTATATTCATAAGTTGCTCAAGAAAACAGAATAAAAAAAATTAAAAAATTTTTTTATCAACACCTTGAAGCTTGCAAACCACTGTGTCTTCATCTACATATATGTTAAGCGTTGACAATAAATTTAATGTCAATTTATAAAAAATTAATCAATTTCATTACTGCAACCAAAAATTCATAATAAAATATCAGCATGTCATTAATTTAATAACGAGTTGTAGAGTGACATTGAGAAATTTTTATTTTAAAAACTTAAGAAAATGATCACAGGTTAAAACACAGCGTGTTGTTGTCTCTGTCCATAAAACGTATGTAATTATTTAAATAAAAATTTTATTTCAAAGTGAAAGTATAAATAAATTGAAAATAAATATTAATTTCTAAACATATTTCTTTTATTTTTAATTTTCAATTTTTTTTCGTAATTCTTCACAAGTATAAATTGCTTGTTTTTAATATTCAAATATTTTTTCTTTAAATTACCAACAAAAAAAAAAAGAATAAATAAATCTATTAATAATCGACTTCACTCGTTTATTGGCGATTATATGACCCTGCAGCACATGCACAAGCATGTCGTGGTACATCATAAATATTATTTGCAGCACATAAAACATTTTTTTTTTTTCTTGACAAAGTTTTAGCACCTCACTGCATATCAACTAAACGAGAGAGATTCAAAAGACTGTGTTACTTAAACGAATACAGCGGAGCATTTCATGCTTGATGCTTCAGCTTGTTTTTGCTTGCCAAGGCACAGAAGTGGGTAAAGATTGATGGCTACATACATACATGATTCGTCATTACAACCATTAGGTCAGGATTACGACCTTGCTTCTCACAGTACTTATGCTGTGTGGTGGTACCTACAGTTTAAAGTCGACACCGAAGGACAGTTTTTTTAAAAGAGAGAGAGAGAGAGTAAGTTCTTGCCTTGGAAGACGCCAAAGATATATTTTTTCGTCTAATAAGTCAACACACTACCTACTAGACTAAGGTGATACTGCTAGCTACACTGACGACGTAACTGAATGTGTGTTAGGAGTACAAAATGGGCACGTGCAAGTCGCCATTGTTGGCTGCTAAGTACTGACACCGCAAATGCCGTTAGGTATGACTTCTGATTACGTTTAAAGCTTTGGCACATCAAATTCTGTCGCTCCAACTTGGTGGGACTTCAGCCATAGAATTTCAAGAATCACTATATCCCCTAGAAGCTGACTAAATCTGGAACAGCTGAGTAAAATATGTTCCGAATATTCCTATTCATATACACAGTTTGGTCATGTAGTGGATACTTCATATCGAAACCAGTGTAGGTATTCTCGAAAGCAACAATACCTTGTCAAGTACTGTAGCTGTTCAGCCCGCAGTATTTGTTTTCTATCCAAGGAATATCCTAGGGTCTTCCGAACTTCGATAACTGAAAACAGCCATCTTGTTGAAGCTACATCTGTCAAATTAGTTGTCACTTATTCAGTCACATAGATACATGCATGACTGGTCATTACAACGATTCAGTCAGGATTACGACCTAGCTTTTCATACCACTGATGTTATGTGTTTTAATTTTATACATGAATGGCGGGACCAGCAGTTTAAAGTCGATTTCGAACGACAGATTTTTGAGAAAATTTTTCATGACAATTTGTTATTTCCTCTCAAAGTTTTTGCCAGAAATCTACTGAGAGGAAGTTGCCTAAGAAATATTTTTTTACATTTCGTTTTGTTGGAGATGTCTAACCAGAGGTTTGAACCGTGGCCGCACGTCACTACGGAGACTATATTCATCCAGTCACTTTTGCCAAATCACCATAGACGACCATAAACAACGACATGTATTTGCTAAATGGTCTCTAAAACAGTTGGCAACTGATCCTAATTTAAATTAAAAAGTCAGCGAATTTATCCATGACGTCCATTTCCGGATGAATGGGTATGTAAACCATACGAATCTACTTGAGATCGAAGGGCGTCCAATGCATTCCGATGGGTGGGCCATCTATCGATTTATAAAGGGTCCGCCAAATAACTTTTTTTTTTAAATGCTTTAAAAAAACCTACCGAATATTTTCTCAAATTTCTTTTTCTATTTGAAAGTACAATCCTTCCGGTTAATAATGGAAAATAATTTCATTCAAATGGCTGCCTCGGCTGGCCATGCAGTAGCCTACAGATCTGTCCAATTTTTAAGCAAATTATCGATTGTGTGCAGCTGTATTTCACCAAAGGCTTTACGAATATTGTCCTTTAAAGTGTCAATTGTCTCTGGCTTGTCGGCGTAACACTTATCTTTGACGGCACCCCACAAATAATAGGCCAATGGTGTCAAATCGCAGCTCCGAGGTGGTCAAACGACATCAGCTCTGCGGCTGATAATGCGATCTTCAAAAACAGGGCACAAAACATCGAGTGTAGCTTCGGCTGTGTGGCACGTAGCGCCGTCCTGTTGAAACCAAATGTTGCCAATATCCTCCTCTTCAATTTTTGTGAACAAAAATTCGTTCAACATGGCCCGATAACGATCGACATTGACTGTACGCAATTTTCGCACACATTATACAACATTACCATGATTTTCAAAGTAATGTCGCAATATTTCCCAGCATTGTTCAAGCGTATACACAACCATATTCGTTCAGCGGAAGGATAAAACTAATTATCTGGTAAATCAGTCATGAGCTAAGTGTTACCATTCACGAAATAAGCATTAGTTGAACAAAAAAACGTTAGATGACGGACTCGATATTTGAACCATCGGTTATTTCGAAACTGGCAATACTTATGTCATTCAATTCTTTCACAAAATTCAATACATTATCTCCACTAAACGTAATGAATCGATGCACGATTGGGCAACGTTGGGTTTTATTGGAAATTTATTTCCAAAACAAAGACAATTGGTCGAAAATTGCAAAATTTGGATGCAGAGAAGGAGCACGGTTCGAGAAATTGGTATCATTGCTGATGTGCCAAGACGTTAGCGTGCTCGTACCCTGCGTACACCCGAAAATATCGAAGATGTGGCAGAGAGTGTGCGTGAGAATCTATCAACATCAACTCGTCATCGCCCTCAAGAATTGAGTAGTTCACTCACTTACAAACTTCAATTGGTTCAAGAGTTGAAGCCGTATAACAATCCGCTTCGTTTTCGATTCCAACGGGAAACTGCATGATGTTGTCAATTTTGTCAAAAAAAAATGATCTTTTCGGATGAAGATCATTTTCATTTTGGTGCGCACGTTAATATAAAAATTGCAGTATTTGGGGCACGTGGTCTTACAAAAGGCAATGCACAATGAGCGGAGGCATCATTGGTAAATATTTTTTTGAAAACGAGGACGGCGCAACCATTACGGTCAATGGAGACACCTAAAACGTGGTAAACGATTATTTTGTACCCACTCTTTATGGTATTGATGAAAAGGAAGTTTATTTTCAACAGGATGATGCAACTTGCTACTTATCTCATGCCACAATCGATTTATTGGGTCAAACGTTCGTTGGCCGTTTATTTAGCCATTACGGTGATTATGATTAGACAGGAAGAGAAACATTAGACAAAATGCTCGACGCAGAAACAATTAAACTATGGGTGTATAAATGGTGATTTTTTAGCTATTATCTTTTTGGCAACACTGGTTTAAACAGCTCACGCACGTTTCGTGTTTTGTTTCACTGTCAAACATCTTCAGTTTGGTCTATAATTTAACCATGAATCGTCTTACAAACGAACAACGCTTGCAAATCATTGAATTTTATTATCAACATGCGTACTTCTTCAAAGATGCTGCGAATCGTAACGTAACTGTGAATGGTGAGCGCTACCGTGAGATGATATCCAACTTTTTTTTTTGCCCCAAATGCAAGAGCTTGACTTGCATGACATGTGGTTTCAACAAGACGGTGCCACATGCCACACAGCACGCGTAACAATGGACTTATCGAGAGGCGAGTTCGGTGAACATTTTATTTCACGTTCGGGACCGGTCAATTGGCCGCCTAGATATAACGCCTTTAGACTATTTTTTGTGGGGCTATGTTAAAGCTCATGTCTATACAGACAAGCCCGCTTTAATTGACACATTGGAAGACAACATTGAAGCATTTATTCGTGAGATACCGGCCGAAATGTTGGAAAGAGTATGCCAAAATTGGACTAAGCGGATGGACCACTTGAGGCGCAGTCGCGGTCAACATTTGCATGAAATAATCTTCAAACATTAAATTATATGGACCGTACTATCGATTCAAATAAAGATTTCATGCATTTTTCTGAATTTTATGTGTTTTTTTTTTTTTTTGAAAAATTTTCCTATAGCTCTTAAATAATCACCCCTTAAAAATCTGAATTTTCCTACTTACATTTTCGGAAACGATGACATCTAATTCGCTCAAAGTCGCCAATTATCATGGCGTCCTAATACAAAATGTAAAAAAAAGATTGTTAATACCTTGTCTCAAATGATGCTAAAAATTTGAGAACGTATGCAGAATATATAATAGAGTTTAAGATTATCGCATAATAATACGAAGCATATAGCATATATGATGTATTTAAATATGTTTGTCATCTAGAGAATGCATTTAAAACATTACGTTGAAGTCATTTAAGAATTCTTAATACTTCTAAATAAATTTTAGGAACAAGATTTGCTTTCTACGGAAAGATTACATTCTTTTAAAGCTTCCTAAATCTGCACAAAGTCTTGAAGAAAAAATCTTCTGTATATGTCTGTATGTATTCTAAACGTATATACATACATATCGCATGAACAAGCCACAAATCATCTCATAACTCTGGCATACTTTACTTATATAATTTTAATAGTCAGTCTGCTCACTTACAGCCTCACACTCTTTAAAATAAGAAATTCGTGTCTAAATCTGGTGTAATCGAAATAAAACCTTGAAGTTGTTTCGTGTTAAAAGTGTCATAAAATTCATTGATTCTTGCGGATATTTGGACATATTTCACATATGCTAACATACATATGTAAATACTTATAAACGTTTGTATGTGTGTATGCGAGTATGTTACGAAATCCATGACAGGCAGTTGCGACACTTTATTTCAAAGTTTAGAAATTTAATTTGATGAACTGAAACCGAAACCAAAAACTTCATTAGAAAACGATTTATTTTGTTCTTACCATACACACACACACAGAGAGATACCAACCAACGACTTCAATAGTGAACAAAGTGAGGAAAGAAAAAAATATGTTGGAAGTTCTATCATACAGGTCCTTGCATTACGTGTTAACAGGCAAACACACACACACACACACTAGGAGTCATAAATATACGTGTAAGAATTCTCTGATGGACTTACAAACAATACCACACGGACATTTTGCTTGAAACACACTTAAAGGTTAACATCAGACTTACTTTCCTGGTTGGTAAATTGTTTATTGGGTAGTTATCATCGCTGTTTGCCACTTATGTACATACGTATGTATGTATGTATGTAAATGTAGTGTGTATTCGCAAGTCTCCGACTCTTTGTATTTATTTATCGTGTTTTAACATTTGTTGTACAATTGTCTTTAGGCACAATTAAGTTACAAATGTAAAGTCTCCAACAGTCGAGTACCAGTATGTTTTCATTACTAGCACAGCTATTGGGGCCTTTTTTTGTTTCGTTTTTTTTTTCTTCTTAACAATTAAACTAACAAAGCAAACAATGAATTCACTAACATGACATGTCATGTAAATAATTTCAACGATGTGTCTCTTTTAAAATACAATAAAACGCAAAAGAGATGATGGCTTAAATAAATGAAAAAAATGTGGAATTTCTCATAAATTTAAATAAGAGAGGCGATAAACAACCTCTATTGAGTGTTCAGCTTAAGTTTTTAATCACGTCCTACTATCTAATTCCTATTTTTATGGCAGCTCTGGCTTATCCTAATATTTTTTCGATAACTTCCTGATAATTTTCAAGATTCTTATAAAGGGTGTCTCATTAAGAATATACAGTTACGAAAATAAAAAAATCTAGATACTGGTGTTTTGCTTTTACAGCGTTTAACATTAAAATTATAAACAAAAGCTACAAAAACAAAACAATGCAGTAAACAAACCTGTTTACAAATTATTGCACTGCGTAATATAACCACAAACACCAGCATAAAAAAATGGTAAACAAGTAAACAAAAGTACAACAACAAACAGGACAAATGAATAAATGTAAACAAAATACACAAAGAACAATAAAGAAACAACGATGTTTACATTTGTAGAGATCTCGAGAAGGCGAAGCCATGAACATTCACCTTTAAGAACATTAATCAGACTGTTTACTTCGCCATATAAAAAACAAGGCAAAGCAGCCAACTGAGTTAGTAAAAGTGCAGTCAGTCTTGTGTGAAGCTGCGGTATGTTTGAAAAGAGTAATCGTGGTTTAAAGATCTCCGTTACAAAGATATAGTCGAACAATTGTCTAGTAATTGTTATTGTTTATGTAAAGGATGTAAACAGAGGAATGACAAAGAAAAGCAATTGTTATTGCTTACAGCAAGTTGTAAATAGTAGCACACATAATTGTGCGAATAATATAGAATTTTAAATAAAACTAAATACACACTTATTTTAATTTTATTTGCAATCTAAGAGCTCATATTGTAAACGTTTTTAAAAGGTAAAAACGTAACAATACTTTTCCATTTCAAACTATTCGTATCATAACTTAAAAACCAGTCATTTACTTTATGTGACATCACACTCTTATGCGTTACTTCATTATAAAAGATGTATACATTATTTGACACGTCACAGAGCATTTTTTGAGCTAAATTAATCAACATTGTTTAGTTAGGTTGCGTATATCATAATTTTTTACATGATGAGCAATCATGCGATTCAATGTTTGCTTGTGGAATTATACGGTAAGAATTCTTTCTCAAAAGAAGCGCGCATCGCGCAGTTTTCGAATTTAAAAAATACCGATTTTAATATCAATGGCAAAGAGTCTCCAGGACAGCCAAAAAAGTTTAAAGCCTATAAATTTGAAAAATTACTCCATCAAGATTCATGTCAGACGGAAGAAGAGCTTCCACATTTGTAAGGCGCGACTCAAGCAACCATTTAAAGCGTTTTAAAACCGTAGGATTCTTTCAAAAGCAAGAAAATTTGGCGTCACATGATCTAAAGCCGACACACCTTGAAAGACTTGATTTTACATGTCTGAAACGGTTGATTTTACAAATGAAATGGAAAATTTTAAAGAAATTATTTTTGCTTCGAATTATCATTGCTAACGAAAGTGGATTCATTACGACAAACCCACTAGCAGCACTAGCAGCGGGCAAAATCTACTGCCAAGTAGAATATACATTGCGAGAATGTATCAGAAGGGTGTGATCCCTTATGAGCTTGCTTGGGTACTGCGATTGTTTAGTTGGTATTGTGCTAAACTGTAATAGCAGAGGCGGTGGGTTCGATTCCCACCACGGTCTCTGGGTGTTTGCGATTGTCTGATTGTTTGTCCGACTCACAATAAAAAAAAAAGAAAGTGACAATTATTACCGAAAAGTAAGTCTCGGAAGAAACGATGACTGTATATACAAATTTTTTCGCGCACTATTCTCGATTGGCTTTTTCCTATAAACTCTCTTAATATACTCCGTATATTCTAAAAGGGACTTTCGAATTTTGGCAGTCAATAACTGTCATCTTGTTGAAGCTACATCTGTCAAATTAGTTGTCATTTATTCAGTCTTTGCTGCCATATCACCGTTGACGAATATAGTATTCCACAGCACGTGCAAATACATAATAAAATAGTTTTATCAAAACGGGTGTTCTGTTCAGACAACGTACAAGTGCACTTTGTCCATTTTACAATCGTTATAATCGTTTAACAAGAGGACTAATCGCAATATAATAGATAAATTCAAGTCCATTATTCACTAAATGATCAACTAACGTTGACAAAATACAAATTCTGCCAAAAACATCGCCACAGTCCGTAAAAGTGTGCAGGAGAATGTGAGGCAATCGAATTGGAGTCGCTCACAAGATTGCGCTTTCGCAGACTACGAATTTGGCGAATATTGCGGCTTGACTTGGGCCTGCACCAGCACAAAATTCAATTGACTTAGGAATGGAAAGTAAACGTCTGTAGACAATGACATGAATTCGCTGAATGGGCTCTGAATCAGTTAGCAAGTGACCCTAATTTTCATTGAATGGATACGTTAATAAGAAAAATCTCCGAATCTTGAACAATACAAACTACATGACATGTTGTGGCTTTTGGGCTGGCGACGTCATCGGTTTGTATTTTTTGGAGAACAATGTTGCCAGGCCATCACTGTCAATAAATAGCACTATGGGCCGATGATTACCAACTTCTTTTGGTCTGAATTCGGTGGTATGGGCACCAACAACTCATGACACATAAGATATTCTGCGCAAACGAATAAAGGGCATAATCATCTCGCATGGAAATGATGTGAACTAGCCAGCAAGATCGTACGTATTGAGCACGTTAGGTTTTTTTTCTGTGGGGTTAGCCACCTGCCAGCGGTAAAATTCAGACTGATTTATGCCCCTGAGCCATGGAAATTTGGAGCAACAAGACGGATATTTGAACAAGGCTATACTTAACATGTAATGACATCAATACGTGTTACAATAAATTGAAAATTTCGATGACATTACACACATAGTACATACATTGTTTTATAAAAATTTAAAGATAGGCAGAACAGGATTGTAGTCGCCGTAGTCTAGTAGGTGTTTGGCTTCAAACCCCAGGTTGGTGATGTTGAACAAAACGAAATTTGATAAAATATTTCTCAGGCGACTTCCACTCAGCAGATTTCTGACAAAAACTCAAAGAATAAATAAAATTGGCATGGAAAAGTTTCTCAACGTTTTTTCGATCGGAAACAAGTTTAAACTGTAGGTCGTGCCACTCGTGTATAGAATGAACACACACAACATAAGTGGTGTGAGAAAGAAAATCGTAATCCTGACTGAAGAGTAGTAATCAGAGATCAGCAATGAGTATTCCAAACGATGACTGCAATCGACACATACTCATAATTTCTGATACTTATACAACACATTCATACTTATTTTAATATCATGGAACATCTATTCATATTCAAAGTTTGAAGTACTCATCATATTCATACTTAACAACACGTATGATGTTATTGATTTCGACTCTCCATAACTCAACATATACACGAATAACAAAATAAATATGAATCGCGTATGAACACTAAAGTACTTACTAAAAGGTTGTGTATTTGCTCTGCTAGCTGCGCTGTCTTTTTTGCCTATATGTCTGTTTTTCTTTTTCTGTAAATGCCTAACAACTAAGACTCGAATCATTTATAAATATTATAAGTATTTTTCTAAAGTTATGAATCTAAATGAGTATGCTTATGAATCAAACATATTTTGAATGGTATGAGTTTGATCTCAACATTGTACGCATACTCATTGCAACCTGTAGTTATAAATCAACGTTGTAGTGAGTATGAATGAATCAGAGTACATATCGCTCCTTTATTGCAACATAGTCATATCTCAAAAAAACTTGAACTTGGCAAAATGCGATTTAAGTTTTCAAGACATAAGTCCTATGATCTAATTGCCGCAAACACTTTTTGCTATAACTTCGGTTCAGCTTGGGATATAAAACTGATTTTTTTTTCAACATGTACAGAAGGTCTAAAAGAGCAGTTTTGCTTAAGTAACTACAAATTTTTAATTTTTTGAGATATGACTATGTTGCAATAAAGGAGCGATATGTACATAGTTAAATTTCAATATTGTTGACTCACTTATATTAAAAATTTAATGAGTGCTTATGAATAGCGGAAAAACGATTCATTGCTGATCTCTGGCGTAATCCTGACTGAAGTTTGTAATAACCAACTATGACTATATGTATATATGATGTGTATTATAAACCCTATTCTTTTGAAGCTTTTATGAGACCTTAAACTATTATGGAATTCAATAATTTTTAGTTTTTTTTTTCTGTTCTTTTTTGTGTTTTTCACATGAATTGGATTATAATTTTAATGCACCACCACCAGCACCTTATAATCATAACTGCAACAAATATTATTTTTCCTATAAAAATTTTATAAAAAAAAAAAAAAACCAAATGAAATAAAATATATTTACGGCCATTTGGAAAGCCATTTACCACTGCCACAAAAAACATGATGAACCATAAAACCAAAACAACAACATCAACAACAACATCAATAACAATAAATAAACAAAGAGACAAAGGGACAGAGATAGTGCAACAGAGTGAAAGAGAGAGAGAGACAATACAAATGAATTGATAACACGATTCCATGGCCAAAAAAAAAAACGTTACAGTAATAAAATCACATTCAAATTAATACTCCAGAGATTTGGTTGAAATACTAAATTCACTACAAAAATAGGCTGACTGGACAGCTGGATGGCTACAATGACTAAAAATTGCTTCACTAGTTTGGCTGGCGAGTTGAAGAGCTGGCTGGCTTACTACTAGACAGGTTGCTGGCCTGGCCTGGCCTGCTGGATGAAATGGCAATAAAATAAATTGGGAATGGGTTTAAAATTTTATCACTTGTTTGTTGTTTTCGTTTTTTTGGTTTCAGTTTTAAACACAAAAAAATACCAGAAAAAGACAGCAAGAATGAAAAAAAAAATTAAAAACAATTCCAAAATTTATTAACACATTATTTACGAGCAATAAAATAAGTTAACAAAAGCAACAAGAACAACAACAACAACAGTGCTATTAAATTAAATTTTAAAATCATAATAATAAAATACGTATCTATAGCTCTTATAAAAAATATTAAAAAGCAACAAAAAATGCTTCAACTTACGTTTTAAAAATTAAACAAAAACATTTAAATGCTCTGCATAGCATAGGCAATTAGTCAATATTGTTAACCGAAAACCTAAAACTTTTAAAATATTAAGCGTAAGAGGTCACCTTTGATCACCGCCGCCTCGCTACCCTAACTGCCAGCCTAATAGTGATGATTATTTAAATTGTTTGATCAAAAGCAGCGCCTTAATAAGTCCAAGTCCATAAATGCCACCCATTTGTCTAGCTAAACACGAATCCAAATTTTTATTTTTTTTTTATTTTAGTTACTGTACTCCTCAAAACTGTTTTATATTGGGTGGGCCATCTATCGGTTTCAATATATGTAAATTTATTTCGAATCTGTTAATACTTATGCATTCTATTCTGTAACAAAATTCAGTAAATTATTACGTTTTTAAAAGGTAAAGGTAAAAATATGAGCTCGTAGATTGCAAATAAAATAAAATTAATTAAAATTCTTTATTATTTGCACAATTCTGTATGCCACTGTTCACAACTTGATGTATACGACAACAAATGCTTTTCTTTGTTATTCCTCTGCTTACACCCTTTGCAGAAACAATAACAATTACTAGACAATTATTCGACAGATCTTTGTAACGGAGATCTTCAAACCACGATTACTCTCTTCATACATACCGTGCCTTCACACAAGACTGACTGAACTTTTACTAACTCAGTCGCCTGCTTTGCGTTGCCTTTTATATGGCAAAGTAAACAGTCTGATTAATGTTCTTAAAGGTGAATGTTCATGACTTCGCCTTCTCGAATAAATGTAAACATCGTTGTTTACATTTGTTCTTGTTGTGTTTGTCGTTGTATTTTTGTTTACTTGTTTACCATTTTTTTATGATGTTGTTTGTTGTTATATTAAGCAGTACGATAATTTGTAAACATGTTCATTATTTTGTTTTTGTAGCTTTTGTTTATAGTTTTAATATTAAACGATGTAAAAGCAAAACACCAGTATATAATTTTTTTTTCATTTTCGTAACAATATTATCTCCACTGAACGTAATGAATAGATTTACGCTTAAGCAACGTTGGGATTTATTGGAAATTTATTTCCAAAACAAAGACAAATGCTCGGAAATTGCACGAAAATGTCGTACAAAATTCGGTCGCAGAGAAATACCAACAGTGTTCGGCATACGCAAATTTATTGCTAAAGTTCGTGAAACTGGTTTCATTGTTCACGCGCCAAAAATATCGAAGTTGTGGCTGAGAGTGTGCCTGAGAGTCTATTAACATCAACTCGTCATCGTTCTCAAGAATTGAACATTTCACGAACCAGTTTACGTCGAATTTTGCGAAAAGATCTCGATATAATGCTTTACTAAGTTCAGTTGGTTCAAGAGTTGAAGCCGCATGATCATCTGCTTCGTTTTCGCTTCGCTAGATGGGCCAACGAAAAACTGCACGATTATGTTGACTTTGCCAGAAAAAATCATATTTTCGGATGAAGCTCATTTTATCTTAGTGGGTACGTTAATAAGCAAAATTTCTGTATTTGTGGCTCAGAAAACCCGCACGTGGTCTTACAGAAGACAATGCACCCATTACGGATGACTCCTTGGTGCGGCTTTTGTAGCGGAGGCAACATTGGCCATATTTTTTTGAAATAACAATCGAGACACCTATCGCACCATGATAACCGATTTTTTTGTACCCGCTCTTCAGGGTATTGATGGTGGTTTCAAAAGGATGGTTCAATTTGTCACACATTTCATGCCACAATCGATTTATTGCGATAAACGTTTGATGGCCGTTTAATAAGCCGAAATGGTGATGTGAATTGGCCGCCAATAAAATGCGATTTGACACCATTCAACTATTTTCTGTAGGGCTCTGTTAAAGGAAAGTGTTTTGCTGACAAACCAGACGCAATTGAGCATTTGAAAACCAACATTCGTGAAGCCATTGCCGAGATACGACCCCATACACTCGAAAATTGATCCGATCGAATGAGGTACTGTGAAACCAGCCCTGGCAGCGATATGAATGAAATAATATTTCATTCCCAAACGGGACAATTGTACTTCACAACAAAAAAATGGCACAATTTCAAACCGTTTTTGTTTTGTTGCATTTAAAAATTTAAAGTTTTAAATGGCCCACCCTTTACAATTGCTTGCCCTATTCATTAGAAAAGTAAGTAGTTTTGTCGGTGCAATCAATCAAACTTAATTTTGCAGGAATTTTTTACATTAAAACCGTATTTTTATTGATTCTTTTCGTTCTTTTAATGGAAATACACTGGCCTCACTCAGCTACCATGTAAATATTTTTCCTTTCGATCAATTTTTCTTTTATAGAGCCCCCAATAAGACACAATTTGATTGATCTGCCCCAATACAATATTTTTGTACGCTTTTTTTTCGGTTTCTTGTGTGTGAATTTCTAAATTTTTGTAGCTGCTGCATTTAGCAATCGCACTTAAATAATAAAAATAAAAAACAAAAAATAAAAACCACATAATGAATTATGAATTATCGTTTTCTACATACCATACTTACATACATACATACCATACATATGTACATACATCGTTCCCATTTGTAAATACATTTGCCATGATCGACATAAAACGTTGACGGATTAATTTTCAATTTGGCCTAAACCACTAAATGATGGATGGATCATATGTTATATGTTATATGGATGGGGTCTGTTTAGCTATGTATACGTGCTCATGGCTATTTTATTTTTTCGTAGGCATTCAGTCATTGACTTAACAACTGTAACAACAAATATAATCACTTGTTCTCTAACAAAATTGCCTTAGCGGTCTCATAGGGGCACTTTTGATTAAATTTTTTCGTTAATCATGTACACGTTATGACGGCACAGAAATGTGAAGTAGCTTGTGTCCGCAGTAGCATGTGTTTGCAAGAAGTATGCAAATATGCCACAGCAATCAGTCATGAGTTGCAATTTAAGAATAGCTGTGGCTAAAGAAGACAGTACAAGAAAGTTATTGTTGGTTAAGATAGTTTATACAACGCCCTACACCTCAGTACTATTTTTAGTGTCTTAGTCATCATCATTAAAATCTTACGGTCACCATGAAAGCTTAGAATCAGGTTTAGCTTAACGCAGCCAAATTTTATTCATAATCTCTACCATTTAGTGTTGTCAGACACAGCATTGATCATTGTTGTAATCTTAGATTTTAGCCTTAATGCGGTTGAACCCTGTACACACATGCATACATAATTGGTTATTACAATCCTTCAGTCAGGATTACCACTAGAGATCAGCATTAAGTATTCAAAAAGATGAGTAGAATCGAATCATACTCATAATTTCTGATACTTGTACGCATTCATACTTATTTTAATATCATCTAGCCTCTACTCATATTCAAAGTTTGAAGTACTCATCATACTCACGAAAAAACGATTCATTGCCGATCTCTTATTACCACCTAGCTTCACACACCACTTATGTTGTGAATGTTAATTTTATACATGAGTGGCGCAAACTACAGTTCAAAGTCAATTCAAAGGACAGATTAGCAAAAACTCTGAGAGTCAAAAAAAAAAGTTGCCATGAAAAATTTCGCAAATCTTATTTTCGAAGTGGACGTCGAACTGTAGATCAAGCCCTTAATAGATAAAATTAAAACACATAACAAGGGTGGTGCGTAAAGCTAGGTTGTAATCCTGACTAAAGTGTTGTAATGATCAATTAAGTAAGTTTTATTTGCTATAGTCAATTACTCGTCTCTGACATTTTCGGTTAAAGAGGGTCAATTTAGAAGTATATGTACAGTGAAAGCTCCCATAGGCGGACATCGACCGTCGAGGCATTTTTGTCCGCCTAGGGAAGATGTCAGTCCAAGGGATATTTTGTTAAAATACTTCGGCAAAAATTTAATAAATACATATTTATTTACCTGTATTGTATTATTATTGTTATTATTTTTATTATTATTAGTTGCCAACGATAACTCTGATAAAAAATAATCTTTAAACATATTTTCATTAACCATTCGAAGACGAATTTGTCTACTTTAGAACCCTTCTCTGACAAAAAATTCTTCTTGCTATTCACATTATCCCCAGACTGCCATTTGTTTTTGATGAAATCTTTATTTTTAGAATACTGGCAGCCTGAGGCTTGCCAATATTAAATCTGTTAAAAAAACAAGGATGAATAAGGCTCGCCTATCCAAAATTTGAATTACACAAACCTTTTTGCGATATCTCGAACTGAAAGTTTTTCATTTTCTGCAATATCAATTACAGACACCTTTTCTTTTAATGAAAGAAAATTTGGCAGAGCCATCTTAACACCTTGCGATTTTGAAACACACTAACTTTAAACTTTCACATCATATTTAATGACCATCCATCAGTTATCACATAAACCAAAATAAAAAGGGGATCACAATTTAGATTTTGTCTATGAACATCACATTACATAAAATAATCACACTTATTCTGGTTGTCGTCGTCGACGTCGTCTTGCGTCGACAGTTTAAAATTGGTATTCTGTTTGTCGTTATTGACAGTTATAGATGACTGTCGACACACATTTGGTATTCTGTGAGTCAATACGCCGTCGATATTGTGTTGTGTCGACTCTGATTTTGTCGGCTCTGATTTTATCGACATCATTTTTGGTAACGACGACGACGACGACGACAACCAGAATAAGGGTGAATAAACCGGGGAATCACCGCACTACGCAATGTTACATAATCTGATTAAGTTGAAAAATACACATTCAACAAAGAAACATTTTGTTATCTCTATAGAGATGTGTATACACATTGCGCATAGTATAAAAGTATTACGAAATACAATAAAATTGCTCAGCTTTGCCTTTTGTAATACTTATTTGTCCGCCTATGGGAGATGTTTTTGGAAAAACAGGTGTCCGCGTCCGTCCAGGGGAGATGAATTTGCTCTAAAAATATGATCTAATTGACGGGAATCATCCGTTTAGCGGATATGTCCGCCTATTAGAGCTGTCCACCAGTGGAGCTTTCACTGTACTTCTTTAAATAATTTTATTCAGCGATTAAATAAATCATTTCTCGCCCACTTTCACAATATTGGCAAAACACATAATACGCTCGTATTCGTATTTGATTTTAAATGTTCAAATATTTCAATTTCTTTATTTTTTTCTTCGTCGCTTAATAAATGACTGAATTTGGAAAGACATGAAAATTTATCAACAACTTAAGCAGTCGTTAATCCTCGAGTGTCAAACTTTTAATGACACGCTGTATGTCTCTCTGTGCTCTTTTTTGTTAAATAAATAAAATTTACAAAGGCAAAAATAAATACCAATTAATTAATTAAACTGACGAACATTGGAAATTATAAAAAAATTATTTCGAATGTTACGATTTCTTTTGTTTAAACATTTCAAAAATAATTTTTTGTTTTAGTTTTTCAATCAATTTTATTTAAAAAAAAAAAAAACAATTTCACTTCTTCAAGTCTATACGTTTATTAGTACAATAGGTGGCAGACAATGAATCGAAATCAAAGTTTTTAATTTCCAATAACAATTGAAGAGTGTCAACAGAAATTCGAAATGTTAATCCCTGTGAACAATTAAAATGAATTGCGCGATTTTGTGCCTCAATTCGTACTTGCAAGTCACAAAAAAAAAATTAAAACCAACCATCACCATAATCAAATACAAGAAAATGTGTGAAGGTGCCATTAGCAACAAACTACAATTTCCATGCTTATATACATACATACATACATAAAATACATAATTAGTCCCTTCAAAAAGGATTACGACCTAGCTTCTCATACCACTTATGCTGTGTGTGTACATTTTAAATGGAACCCACAGTTTAAAATCGATTCTGAACGACAGATTTTTTAGGTAACTTTCTTTTACTCACAGAATTTCTGCTAGAAAATCTGTTGAGGAGAAAGTTGCCAAAGGAATATTTTTTATTTCGTTTTGTTGGAGATATTTGAACTGAAACCTCACTACGGATACTTGTACGGTGCACAAAAAAGCGAAAACCGCCAAATGACTCAATAAGCCTCAAAGATTGAAGCAAAACTTTTCATTATTCTGGGAAAAAAAAGAAAGTTTTGACCGTTCTTGAAGCCTTGCCCTTCCAAGAACTTAAATTTTTTAGTTCAAACCATTCCTATGCTCACCTCTTAAAATCCGTTAATATTGTTACGTTTTTACCTTTTAAAAATGTTTAAAATGTAAGCTCATAGATTGCAAATAAAATAAAAATAAATATGTGTTTAGTTTTAATTAAACTTCTTATTATTCGCACAATTCTGTGTGCCACTGTTCACAACTTTATGTAAACAACAACAATTGCTTTTCTTTGTTATTCTTCTGTTTACATCCTTTGTATAAGCAATAACAATTACTAGTTAATTGTTCGACAGATCTTTGTAATGGAGATATTCAAACAACGATTACTCTCTTCAAACACCGCGCGTCTTCACACAAGACTGACTGAACTTTTCTAACTCCCATGCCTGCTTTGCCTTGCCCTTTTATATGGCAGAGAAAACAGTCTGATGAATGTTCTTGAAGGCGAATATTCGTAGCTTCGCCTTCTCGAAATCTCTATAAATGTAAACATCATTGTTTACATTAATTATTGTTGTTTGTGTATTTTGTTTACATTTATTCTTGTAGTGTTTGTTGTTGTATTTTTGTTTACTTGTTTACCATTTTTTTATGCTGGTGTTTGTTGTTGTATTTTTGTTTATAATTTTAATGTTAACCGATGTAAAAGTAAAACACCATTTTCGTAACAATATTGCTTGAGTGATTGAATAAAATTTTCCTCTTCATTTGACATTTCACGATGATTAATGCTGAAAACCTATTTTAGCTGGTAAGTCGTTGCAATACCTTACCACTGCCTTCCATCAAGTGAATTCACATAATCCCAGTGCAGTATTTACCTACAAACCATACAAAAATTAGCTATAAATAGAAAAGATAACATTTTGAAATTGACATTTCAAGCACTCACACACACAAATTATGACGATTTACTACACACAAGTTGTTGCAACGGACACTTGCAATTTTGTAGAGCTTTTGGGAATAAACGACAAACAATTTACGATTTTCATTCCATTTTTTTTTTATTGTTGTTGTCCGTTTTTATTTTGCAAAATGCAAAATACACCCCAAAATTAAATTATTAAAATTGAGAACAAAAACTATTGAAATCTGTGGGAAAAACTTAAACTGGAGGACAACAACCGTCAGTAGCAGCAGCCTCAACAACAAAACAATTCAAACAACAATTCAATTGCAATCATTTAAAATTTTTGAAAACAAAAATCCCTGCGCATAATTTACGTGGCCAACTTTGTATCCCCCTTTTTACCCTATTCGTCCCTCTTTGGCGTGAAGGTTCTTTAGTCTACAATTTTTTTTCGCTCGTATTTTGGATTGTTTTTCTATGTTGATCCGTACAGCTTAAATGGTTGACGCCTATAATTTTGTTTGGCACATTGCGGTTAATAAAGTGATAGTTTTTCACAAAGCGCTGGGCGCTAGTGGAATGGACTTGTAGCGAAAAATATTCAACAAAGTTGAGGGTGGCTTTAGTTTAAAAAATATAAAATAATTGTGTGGATATAATTTTTGTTTGTTGCAGTTACTTACACACTTGCTTACTTACTTATGTATGCAACAACGATAATGATGCCTGCGATAATGTTGATGGCCATGTTGATGATGATGGTGCTTGTGATTATAGTGGCTCGGTTGTTGTTGTTGTTGCGTGCAACATATATTTAGTTTTTGTTTTAAGTTTTTTTTCCGTAATTTGTATAGTTGATGTTGGCCGATTTGTTGTTATTGCTGGTCGCACGAACATAAACTAACGACGAAACCAGCCAACACACGCGCAACACACTTTCTGCTGCAAACACCTAAACAAACATCCGCACAACACCCACAAAACACAGTCATCATTAACAAACAACTACTGAGTGGTTGGAGGGGGAGAGAGATATTCCAGAATTGCAACAATGAAATAAAACAGTGGCACTGTGGCATGAAGAGAAATAGACAAGGAAAAATATGGACCCACAGATTAATGGACGACAGATTTTATTAGAATTTATTTTCATTGCAATTTTATATTTTCTCTCAGAGTTTTTGCCAGAAATCTGCTGAGAGGAAGTCGCCGAAGAAATATTTTTTCATTTTGTTTCGTTGGAGATGTCTCATCTGGGGATTTGAACCGTGGCCTCAATAAGATAACACTCTACCTGCTATTTCTAGATTAGTTGTCATTTATTCAGCCTGTTTTATCATATCGCCATACATGACTGCACACAACGACATGTGTTCGCTGAGAGGAATTAGAACGGTCGACAACTCTCCCTAATTTTCATCGTAATATCAGTGAATTCAGCTTATTTCTGGATGAATGAGTACGTGAACAACCAAAATACCAATCCACTTGGGATCCAAGAGCGTTCAATGCTGTTTAGTGTGGATTTTAGACTGGCAGCGTCATCGGTCAATATTTCATTTAGAATTACTTTGGCCAGACAATCAATGTCAACGCCGAGCACTATAGGTCAATGGTTACCAACAAAGATCAGCAATGAATCATTTTCTCGCTAATCATAAATTAATGAAATTTTGTATATAAGTGAGTCAACAATATTAAAATTTAACTACTCTGATTCATTCATACTCAATGCAACGTTGATTTATAAGTATGGGTACAATGAGTATGAGTACAACGTTGACATCAAACTCATACCATTCCAAATATGTTTGATTCGTAAGCCTACTCATTTTGAATCATAACTTTAGAAAAATACTAATAACACTTATTTATTGTTATTGTTGAATTTACAAAAAAGGAAAAAAGACACATAAGCAAAAGAGACAGAGCAGCAAGCAGGGCAAACACTAGTAAGTATTTTAGTTTTCGTATGCGATTCATACTTATTTTGTAATTCTTGTAAATGTTGAGTCATGGAGAGTCGAAATCAGCAACATCATACGTGTTGTTAAGTATGAATATGATGAGTACTGCAAAATTCGAATATGAGTAAGAGGTTTCATCATATTAAAATAAGTATGAATGCGTATAAGTATCAGAAATTATGAGTATGATTCGATTCTACTCATCTTTTTGAATACTCATTGCTGATCTCTGGTTACTAATTTATTTTGGCATATATTGCGCGAAACGTGTGGTTTCAACAAGACAGTACAACGTGTCACACAGCTCATACCACATTGAATATTCTGCACGAGCGAGGACATGATGGTCTCACGTAGAGGAGATGTGTAGGAGCCACCCAGATAATGGGTTTTGACCCTGTTAGACTTTCTCTTGTGGAATTTTCTTAAGTTGCCGATGTACACGCGTCAGAATTTAAGCGTTGCTGTCATGGAAATCACATGAAAAAAAATTTAGATGATATCTTATCTACACACACTTTGATTTAAATTTAAAGATAGGAATCGCTTAAACAGACTCTAAAATGTATCGGGTCGCCGTGGTCTAGTAGGTAATGTGCTGGCTTATTAGACGTAAAAGCCAGGGTTCGAGTCCCAGGCCAGACAGCAAAAAATAAAAAAAAATACAAAAAGTATTTTTTCGGCGATTTCTTCTCAGTTTCTCAAAAAATCTGTCGTTCGGAGTCGACTTTAAACTGTAGGTCCCACCACTTATGTATAAAATTAACACACACAACATAAGTGGTGTGAGAAACTGCGGGCTTCTTGGGGACGATTGCCTGTAGACTGTCTAATGGTGAAGGTATAGCACTGGCCATTTTATAGTCACCTAGCAGCAACTCGTTTCCTTGACGTTCGCATCTTCCCCCTTTCCACCTTTCCTAAAAACCTGCACAATGCACTGCATGAGTAGGGGCCATCCCCTGAGTGCTGGTTTCATAAAAAAAAAAAAAAAAAAAAAAAAACATACAGTGGATAGCAAAAGTCTTAGTACTCCAATATGTTTTGACAAAAAAGTCCCCACAGGCTTAATACTCTTACACAAAGTCACGATATGACTTCAACAGAGTATTTAGGAGATCATTTGAAAGAACGGTTACGTAATCTTTAAACCTCAAACAAGAGTCTGCCGAAAAACTTGCTCATGGTGCCACCAGAGAACACTAAACAAAACTTGTACTTTCAATTCCAAATGGATTAAATGGAGTGCTTTACCTTAAGGGATATTCTACTAAATACAAGGGATAACAGGATATTAGGGCTTTGAATTGTAAATTTGCTCAGGGTTCGTCGGTATTCATATTGCGGGCAAGTAAATAATACCTGTTCCGCTGTTTCCCTTGTATGTACACATTATGCATGTATGTGTATGTATTTTTTTCAATTGACTGCCATCGACAGTATCGGATGTGATCCAGTGATCAAACAGTTTTAAGGTGTTGCAATTACTATTAGATCTGTAGAGGCTTTGCCAGTCAAGAACAGCAACCTAAAAGAGTACTGGGTTAAAACTTCTCAGACCCGCTTACGAATTAGAATCTTCTACGGAATCTAAAATTACAGACGAGTAACTTTTCATCCCTTTGTGTGAAGGCCAATCGACTAACCTGATAGTGTTAAAAAAGAGCTACATAAGTATTTGTATATATAATCTGTTATCTTCCGTCAGATATCCACACGGAGCTGAAAAATTGACATTTCAGATGACCTGCTGAAAAACTTGTAAGATTTCTTATAGTTGCCTTGCCTATGTGGCTGCACAGTGCCAGGGTGAAGACATTGTCAAAGCTTTCGTATGCCAATTTCCAATCTATATTCTCTGAGTAGTACCTGGGTCCGTTATAAATTACAAAATTCATGAACAAAACCTTCAGTGCAGTTAATCCAATAAAACTTTCTACAGCAGTAGTCATACACCTCTAGATGTACAGCTTCTGTTTAGTTTTAGGACAGGGAAAGAGATGTCAGTCTAATGTCAAATAAATGATCCTGGAGTTAAAACGTTGGCAGGATCAGGTATACGCTACAATTTGAGCCTCCCGTGGCAATATAAATCTGATTTCTTTTAGGGGAAAAGGCTTTAGCTTAAGGGGGTAATAAATCAATAGGATGAAATGGTGTTTTTGGAGGGGAGTCTATCATAGTAGTCGCCGTAGTCCAGTGGGTAGTGTGTTGACTTATTAGAAGTAAGGCCTCGGTTCAAACCTCAGGTCAAAACGAAATATGAAAAAATATTTGGCCTGTGTTGGCCTCGGTTCAAACCGCATGTCCGACACCTCCAACAAAACGAAATATGAAAAATATTTCTTCGGTGACTTTCTCTCAGCAGATTTCTGGCAAAAACTCTGAAAGTATAATAAAATTACTATGAAAAGTTGCTCAAAAATCTGTCATTCGTAGTTGACTTTAAACTGTAGGTCCCGCCACTCATGCATAAAATTAACACACACAACATAAGTGGTGTGAGAAACTAGGTCCATAATTCTGACTGAAGGGTTGTAATGACTAATAATGTTTATATGAATCCATCATACTGGTGCATGGCTTGATAGATAATATCAAAACAAATTTTAGAATCAATTTGTCTTACTGACAAATGAAAATTACTTTCTCCACAACATAATTTTCTTCAACGAAATTCAAACAACCAATGTGGCAACATGGATCACTGTGCTACCTTCCAAACGTCCCCAAAATTCAAATAGCAACAGCTCTGTGGTGTCATACACAATGTCGGTTCAGTGATGGTTTGTTGAGCGCTCGTGCGAGACTGAATGAATGAATGTGTTTTGGTAACTGTATGGAAATGTATTTTACATTGTCTGCGATAATGATGACGAAAACCACCATCAACGCATATTACACATCTACACACACACTCACACATGTGTACACGAACGAACTAACTAACACCAACACAAAGAAATTTTATTTTCGGGGTTTTTATTCGCGATTTCATAAATTTCCCTCTTCATTTGCATGTAATTCGATTATAACCGCCGTTTTCCTAACAACAAAATAGGCTACTGCTGTATGTATGTGTGTGTCTGTGTGTGTGAATTGGCCAACAACAACAAAAAAGGCTTATAATCTACTTCTACTTTTTGAACATGAACAGCGATGATGATGATGATACTGATGCTGAAGCTGATGGCAGTCACAAATTCATGTTTTGTCGTAATCATAATTTCACCAACAGTCCAACAACACTTTACTTTTTTTATTCCCTTTTTTTTTTGTTCTCTTTTATTCGTTCATTTTGGGTGATAATAATTTTTGGTTGTTGTTTTTTCCTTCCCTTTCCAGTACACTCAGCAGTAGCGAGTAAATTTTATTGTATGATTTTAGGGGCTAAACACCAACAGAAGGCTTGAGAGATAGAGTGAGAGAGAGAGAGAAGTGAAAAACTTTTCAATGTTCGTTCGTATTTCACACGGCTTTTGTTTTGTAGTTTTTGAGCCACTCTCTACTTTCGAACGATTTTGTTAAAATATGATGACAACAGCAGCAACAACAACAACAACGATAATAAACATAATTTGCAATAAATGTTGTTGTTGTCGTGTTGTTGTTTTGTAGTGGATATCATAATTTGATGTTTTTTTTTATTGGAGAACATTTCCAAGCATTTTAATACCAGAAAAATTTGTTGCCATCGAAAACGTTGTACATGTTGTGGTTAATGTTGTTTGGTAAGATGAAAAATATATTTTTTTGAAAAATTAATTTTTTTTATTTATCATCGTGAATATATTTATTGTATATAGACGGACATACATATGTAATCATACATAATTTAATTCATAATTACTGAAATTTATAGGAGTTATTAAAAAATTTGTAAAATGATAAAAACATCTCGCAAAATATTAAAAAATATTCTGTTTTAATAACACGGTGCAACAGTGAAAATACACCCGAGTAACTACATAGTCTAAGTTATTCACTAGGTTAAGAAGAACTCAAACATACTTTTTTTATATTTCTTGAACTCTTCAAACTTGTTTTATTTGACAAAAACGGTTTTTTTTGATCATTTCATACAAAATTATTGATTACGCAAATATGTATGTTTGAACCTATTTTAAAAATCCAAAGTTTTTTTTAGAAAGGGGAGAGGTTAGCCTTTAAAACGGTATACATAAACATTTTGTTCAAACTTATATGTTATGAGTTTTGATCGGGTAAACTTGGAAAATACTATTTTTTTTATGTATTTTCTCAAGTTTAGCTATTCTTAATTCCAAAATTTAATTAAAAAATATAAAATAAGTGATGACATTCTGAAAGTGTATTATCTTGTGAAGAGATTGACACTTCGTTTGATCAAATCGGACAAAAATTACCGTCGTTATAATTTATATAGTATAACAGTCGTGTTATATTTTCTATATACATCTGTCATCTTATCAAATAAACTTTCAGTTCAAAAATTTTCGAAAGTTTTGATGGATCTTGATTGTTTACCACAAAATGTGTCAATTTCACATTTACACCACTACCGGAAGTCGGCTAATATTTGTGTTTTTTGCAGATATTATTATTGCTCTTTGCTCAAATAATGTTCAACTTGTGTTGTTCGCTCAAACGCGAAATTGAAACATTTTACGATAAAAAATCAAGATCCGTCTAAAATTCTGAAAATTTTTGAACTGAAAATTCATTTGATAAGATGCCATATATAAAAAATATAACTTGACTGTTAGACTCTTCAAATAATACGAGTAACTACGGTAATTTTTGTTCCGATTTGAACAAACGAAGCGTCAATCTCTTCACAAGATAATGTACTTCCAGAATATTATCACTTATTTCATATTTTTTTATTAAAGTTTGCTACTATGAACGAACAAACTTGAAAAAAAATGAAAAAAATTCGCATTTGTCAAGTTTACCTCATCAAACCTCATAGTATATTATGTCAAATAATATTTATATGTATATCGTTTTAAAGGCCCAAACCTCTCCTTTCGAATAAGGTTTAAATTTTGGACATCGGTTCAGAAATTTTTGTGTAATTAATAAATTTTTATGTAAAGCCCAAAAAACAGTTTATGTCAAATAAAACAAGTTTGGAGGGTTCATGAAAAATATAAAAAAACTATTTTTGAGTTCTACTCAACTAATTGAACAACTTAGACTAGTTAGTTACTCGGGTATATTTATTTTTTTGTATTTTGTCGAATAGTGTAATTAATGGGAAGTCGTTCTATATTTTTTTCATTCAGAATTTTTTTACGAGGCCAATGTGTTTCATTTTCCTCGTATATTTATAAAATCCATGGTAGTAATGGATCACTGTGAGTACCGATCAGAGATCAGCAATGAATCGCTTTTTCGCTACTCATAAGCACTCATGAAATTTTGAATATAAGTGAGTCAACAACATTGAAATTTAACTATGTACTCTGATTCATTCGTATTCACTACAACGTTGATTTATAAGTACAAGTTGCAATGAGTATGCATACAACGTTCAACATCAAACTCATACCATTCGATATATGTTTGATGCATAAGTCTACTCATTTAGATCATAAGAAAGAAAAACAATTATAATACTTATAAATGAATCGAGTCTTAGTTGTAAGGCATTTACAATAAAAGAAAAAAAGACACATAAGCATAAAAGACAAAGCAGCGAGAAGAGCAAATACTTAACCTGCTAGTGAGTATTTTTGTGTTCGTAGGCGAATCATATTTATTTTGTGCTTCGTGTATATGTTGAGTTATGGAGAGTTGAAATCAACAACATCATTCATACCCCTTTCCGTCCCAAGCAATTTCAAAATTAGAGGATTTCAATGAAATTTTTGGTATGTGATAATTTGCCATTAAAAAATACAAAAATGCATTTTTTATGTCCATACAAAGTTGGTGTCCTTAGAAAAAGGACATACACATATGTGTGGCTTGAGCTTTCACTTAGTCAAAATTCAAAAATTTTAATATAATAATAAAAAAAACAAACTTTTTATTTCATTCAAAAAACAAATATAGATTGTTTGTATGTACATATATGTATGTAATATTAGAAACTAAAAAAAGAAAACAAAAAAATAAAACATTCATTGGTTTCGATTTCTGTAAAACTATATCGACGTAAGAAACTTCTTAAAGCAATTTTTATCTGAAGAAAGGCACAAATAAACATCACATTTTTCGCAGCGAGTTCGAGTGCGGCTATTACATTGTTTTAACCTACACGCTCGTGCTGTCCTCAATTTGTCGACCATTGGCCAACGAAACCCGCCTTGTGTCGACTAATTCTGTATCTGTGCTGCCTTCATTTTCATTGTCGGAGTGCGGAGATGGAATACTCAATTCATCCCCGAATTCATCTGATAAAATATCGCCTTCAACTTCCGACAAAACACTAATTAATTTAAGTACTTCTTCTAAATCTTCTTCATTTTCCAAATTATATTCTTTTGCTGTAATGACGATAAATTATTCTAGTAAAAACCCAACCTACACATATGTGTAGGCACATATTATACTTACAAAAACTAAACAATTCTTGACGCATTTAAAAATATTTGCATATTATTTAAACATTTAATGCTTCTATTACAAAATAGTAACAAAATTTTTAAATATTTGTTAATATTTAAATAAAATAATAATACTTAAATTTTTTGTCTCCCGCACTGCGAAACATGATCCCCTCTATTGCACTCTCAATCACAAATACTAAAATAAGCGGCGAAAAAACTTATAACAGAACAAAATACAGATAACCACTAACATGAGGACATTTAATTCAATAAGAAAAAGCTAAATAATAATATTAAAATTTTTCTCCAAAATACCCTAAATTTTCCTACACATTTGTGTAGTAGGCAGGGAGGGAAAGGGATACGTGTTGTTAAGTATGACTATGATGAGTACTTCAAACTTTGAATATGAATAGAGGTTCCATGATATTAAAATAAGTATGATGCATTCATACGCATAAGTATCAGAAATTATGAGTCTGATTCAATTCTACTCATCTTTTTGAATATTCATTGCTGATCTGTGGTTGTAGTCCTAACTAAAGAGTTTTAATGACTAACTATCATCAATTATCAAAACTTCTCTTTCCTTGGAATAATGTTCACCTCATTTACATTTCAAATAGTCACAGGATGTCTTTTCTCTGTCTAACATTTGAATTTAATAAAAGAAGATTTCAATAGAAATTTCATATTTAGCGAACAATGATATCTTCTTGTTAAGAGCATTGGTTATTAAAAGCAAAATAAATTTCATTTTAATTTATGCTTGTAAGAAATATAAAATTTTCGTGGTAAATTTCGAATAAAACTTCAATTAGATTCCAATTAATTGAATTCCTAACACTTTAAATACATTTATAATCAGCTTAACCAAACACTGCCATAGGATTCAAGGAAACCAATGTTCATTATTTATTTTATGACAGTGAAAAATACTCTTACATTCCAATCAATATATGTACTCGTATGTACACAATCAAATCTGGGAATCTTTCGCAAATTATGCTAGCGATTAAGAGAAATCAAAATTAAAAAAAAAAAAAAAACTTTACGATCCTTCAATTAAATTGAAAAGGTGCAAAGCACTTCCACAAAAATCTCATAAAACTATTCAAATCTATTAAAATTTAAACGATTCAAATGTCGATATTTGTGCGATAATTTGAAATAATTAAACGGCCGCTCAGTGCTAATAACGCCATGCAGTCTTAAGGCATAGAGCCCATTCAAGTGCTAAAAGTAAGGATCATAAAAATCTTTACGACTTTTTTTATAACTCATAAGCATTTCTTTTAACAAACAATTTTTTTTTTTTTAAATAAATATTATTAAAATGATGGCTATAATATTGGTTATTTATGCACGTACTTACATATGTATATTATAGGCGTAAGTATTTACATATTCTTCATACAATAGTTTGAGCTAAGCCCAAAAGAAAAAAATATCCTTTTCAGTTACGAAGTCTAAGATTTTTGTAAGTATTGTAATAAGTTGTGAATAACTTCTACATTTACTAGGTCTAATGTTCCAGTATCCCGTCCAGTGTTGTTTGCATCAGGCGCAATAACTCAATAACTTATTGGGCTATCGGTCAAACCATGCGCTTAGTCACAGATTTTAAAAATCTCTCTTTCTGTATTAATAACACGCAGGTTCTGCGTATACAATAAACGCGACGCAGCAAGCACAACAATATTGCAATTGCAGCCTAATACGTACTATGTTCAGACATGCACTTAGATATATTGAGTAAATCGCAATAAACGGCATTATTGATCTCAATATTTCATATAAAATGTCAATTAATTATTGCCCAATAAATTCATAAATTGTTATAATATTGATTAAAACTTGAAATACAGCACTGTCATAAGTACGTTCAGTGAGCATATCACAATTTTCCGAACACTTTCAATTGATATTTGACAACTCAAATTTCAACAACTACAAACAAAAAAAAACAAAAAAACAACATGACAAAAACCAAAATAAAAACAATTTGCGTATTTATTGCGGCATAATTAATTGTAACTTTATATGAAATATTGAGCTCAATAATGGCGTTTATTGCGATTTACGCAATAAAAGTGCCTGTCTGAACATAGTATAAGGAAAGCTGCATGCATATTAAATATAATGCAGACAGCAGAAGTCGCCGTAGTCTAGTAGGTGGTGTGTTTTCTTATTAGACGTGGGGTCTAGGTTCAAACCCCAGGTCAGACATCTAAAACAAAACGAAATATTGAAAAATATTTTCTCGGCGACTTCCTCTCAGCAGATTTCTGGCAAAAACTCTGATAGTAAATAAAATTACCATGAAAAGTTTCCAAAAAAGCTGTCGTTCGGAGTCGGCTTTAAACTACATGTCCCGCCACTCATATATAAAATTAACACAACACAACAAAATGTTTTGAGGAGCTAGGTTGTAATCTTGACTAAAGGATTGCAATGACCAATTATGGAAAAATTAAATTATGTACAGGCAGCAGAGGCAAAGCATAAATAAACGTTTATAATGCTTATAAATGGTGCTACTCAAACTAATTCATGCATATTACTGTATTGACAGCATTAACCCTCGCATTTCCAAGACAAATGCTGTCACTGTGAGCATTAATTCTCTAATTGCTGCGAATAAAAATAGAAATTAGCCTAAAAGCAACGCAGCAGAATTTTTGCTTTTTGTCGCGCTGCCTTTAAAATAATCACCTTCATATACCCATACTATTTTTGAGAGACTGCTGCGTTTGCTGCGTTGCGTTCATTGTGTTTATAGCATGTTTCCTCAATTTCATTATTTTTTTAACACAGCATCAACATATTATATAAATAATGATTCCTACTCTGAACATATAATTTTTGAGTCTACAATGAGCACTCACAACCTCGGCCGAATACTATTGCGAAGCTGTTTGTGGACTCAAATCTCTTCACACTATAATCACCAAGAATAAGTTTCGATTGCCTCAAATCCCTCTGACTTGAGAAGAGTCAAATAGTGTGGCTATGACCCAAGTATTACTATGTCTGTCCAAGTTGAGTTGAGCGCATATTTTGATGATGTAGAGGTCTACATGGGTTCTAAATTATAAGAATTAAAACGAATTGCATTAGATTTTTACATGTTGAAATTATAGTATGAGGTATACGATGCAGTAATCCTTCGATTTACGTCGCCTCGAATAACGTTGTTTCGATTTACGTCGTAAAATTTTTTGTTCCCTCTAACTTCAATTTGCGTCGTCATTTGATCTACGTCGCCTTTTTTTGGAACCAACTGCGACGTAAATCGAGGGATTACTGTATTTTTTCATTTAACTGCATGCGAACAACATATCGGGGGTTTCACTTAGCGCTTCCTATCCTTAAATATTAATGAAACAAAGTGTGGGAGAGATGTAAGAGACATTTTTTTTCACTTGATAGACGTATTGATGCGATTATGTAAAGGATATCATATCGGCTTCTCTGTGTGGAGCGCAAACGAAGTGTCCAATTTTCTATGCCTGCGATAGTGTTCAAAAATTCAGTACTTTAGCACTTTTTTCAGTACTTTTCCATTTCAAAAATACCGCAGTACCCCCGCGACGCTTTCAGTACTTTTTTATTATTACATATTTTATCCCGTGTGTTCTTTCAACTATTAATGCATTAGCAACGTAGTGCTAAAGATAGAATTTGTCTTTAGCTCCGGTTAGCCAAACGTCCACGGAACGTACGTTCGTTTTTAGGATACAAAAAGCAATGAGAACTCCTGCCGAACCGACATATGATTTCGGTAAGCATTAACATTGCTCTTCATGAGTGCATTAAATATGAAGAAATAAAGAGTCTAGTAGGTAGTGTGCTAGCTTACTAGATGTGAGCCCGCGGTTCATACCCAATCTCAGACATCAGGCAAAAAAGTTGGTAATCATCTACCTATAGTGGTCGAATGCGACATCGAATCACACGGACAGCCGCGAACTTTCCGTCAGTTCTTGCGTTTCTTCGACGTACGGGTGTAGGCCGATCGTTAACTGAACTGGACCATAGTGAATAGTTTTTTCGATAGGACGATTATGACCACTGTTAAATGGGCGAAGAACAATAAAAGAATTTTGAATACTTCCACAAGTTGTTGAAGATTATATTGGTCCATGGCGATTTGGCAAAACAGGGTGAATAAATGAGAACTAATTTCTATTCGTCGTAGTCTAATAGGTAGCGTGTTGGCTTGTTAGACGTGAGATCACGTTTCAAATTCCAGGTCAGACATCTACAACAAAAGGAATTAGGAAAACATATTTCTGCGACGACCTCCCCTCAGCAGATTTCTGTCAAAAACTCTGGGATTAAAATAAAATTACCATGAAAAGTTTCTTAAAAATCTATCGTTCGAAATCGACTTTAAACTGTTGGGTTCCGCCACTCATGTATACAAATTAACACGCACAACATAAGTGGTGTGAGAATGAGGTCGTAATCCTGGTTGGAGAGTTGTAATGACCAATTACGGTATGTATGGATTCCAACTTCTCCAGGGCATGTTGAGTAAACAGACGTCGTAGTCTATGGTCGTTTACTTATAGTGCCTGCGTCAGTCGAATCTTGTGCGAGTGCAGGCCCAAGTCACAACTCAAAATTAGCCAAGTTGTGGTCTGCGAGCGACGCAACATCGGCGATCGGAAGATCCTGCGTTTCGTTTACATTCGGGTGTAAGCCAATCGTTTTGTGAACCTGTGAATTCCAAGTTATCCGCTACATAATGAATAGTCCTTTCGGTAGGACGAATTTGATTATTTTCACAAGTTGTTGAAGGCTATATTGGTGCCTGGTTATTTGGCAAAATAAACTGAATAAATGAGAACTAATTTGACAAGAAATCGCCGTAGTCTAGTAGGTAGTGTGTTGGCTTATTAGACTTCATGTCAGACATTTCCAATGAAACGAAATACAAAATATTTCTTTGGCGACTTCCTCTCAGCAGATTTCTGTCAAAAACTCTGAGAGTAAAATAAAATTGCCATGAAAAGTTTCTTAAAAATCTATTTTTCGGAATCAACTTTAAACTGAAGGTTCCTCCACTCATGTATAAAATTAACGCACACAATATAAGTGGTATGAGAAACTAAGTTGTAATCCTGGCTGAAGGGTTGAAATGACCAATTATGTATGTATGTAGCCCTAAGTCACGACACAAAATTCATCAAGTTGTGGTCTGCGAAAAGTCGAGCTCTTGCGAGCGACGCGACATTGACTCTTACGAGCAGCAGCGATGCTTTCGGCAGATCCTGCGTTTCGGAGACATACGGGTATAGGTCGATCGTTTAGAGAACCAGCGAACTCGAATTTATCCACTACATTGGTAGGACGATTATGACGAACACCCATTTTGATAAAACAATTTCGATTATTTCCACGAGTAGTTGACCACTATATCGGTTGTACTTGGCGATTTGACAAAACAGACTGATTAATTGAGAAATAATTTGCAGTGGTCGTAGTCTAATAGGTAGTGTGTTGGCTTATTGGACGTGTGGCCACGGTTCAAAACCCAAAAAAGTTTCTTAAAAATCTGACGTTCGGAATCGACTTCAAACTGTAGGCCTCACCACTCATGTATAAAATTAACACACACAACAACCTGGCTGAAGGGTTGTAATGACCGATTATGTATGTATGTATGTCGGCTCAAGTCACGACACAAATTTCGCCAAATTATGGTCTGCGAAAAGTAGAGTTTTTGTGGGCGACACGACATCACGTCTCACGAACAGCAGCAATGTTTTCTGAAGATTTTACATTTCGTCGACGTAAGTCGATTGTTTACTGAACCGGTGGACTCGAATAAAAATTCGATACATAGGGAATAGTCCTTTCGGTAGAACGAATATTGCCATCGTAAAAAGGGAGAAGTGCGCGGTATGTTGCCAGAATAGAACACCCATTTTAATAAAACAATTTTGATTATTTGCATGAGCTGTTGAAGACTATATCGCCACGTTGTTTTGGAAGAATAGACTGAATAAATGGGAAGTAATTTGACAGGCATTTTTCCAATAACTGTCAAAGTACGGAAGTGTCTGTTGTATTATCCAATTATGTATATATTTTGTTCGAAAACAAAGTTAAACTCATATAATTCATATAAAAATTTTATACTTTGTACAGTATGTACACATGCAGGTACGTATGTACATATGTTATCTTCTAATATTGATTAATTTCTTTTGGAATACATTTTGATTGTCTCAAATCAATCTTAATTATACAACCATTCCATTTTTTGCTTACAAAATACATCACAATTTAAAAATGAATTGAATAAATTCGCATTTAATTTAATTATGATGTATATTTTTTCAATCAAATGATATTGGACAACACCTCCAATAATTATTCAAAATTAATTTCAAAAATTAGCGGGCTGCCTTGTAATTTTTCAAAATCAATTTTTTTCCTTCGTTTTTTTTCCCCGGTAAATATGTTTACGCTTTAAAACGAAAATCTGAATGATGAATGAGATTGACGCTTATGGTAAATGGTGTTTTGTAAGAAATCAATCAAAATTTATTAAAAATTGATTCGAACAAATTAATTATTATTGTTAAACGACCCACTTTTTTTATTAACAAGTGGTAGTATTGTGTACCTTCATAAATCTGAGGCAGATAAATATAGGCTATACGCCTGGCTACCGATTCATTAAATAGAATGAACGATATTTAAAGGAATGTATTCTTCATGAAATTACTAACTCCACTATCAATAAATAACGTATGATTTAAAAGGGCACAGAGAATATGCAAAATTAATGAAACATTCATTTGAGCCATTAAATGAATGACTGGCACTCAGTGTTTTAATACATTTTACGTAAGTTTTGTGTCCTTTGGCTGCAAAGTAAATGGTCCACATAAGTATGTGCACGATTTCTGAAACATTTTTTCCAACACTTCGGCCTCGTAGTACCGGCGAAAGACGTTCAAATTTATTTGCAATAGTCAACTCTTTCGTTCTTCTTGCATTCATATTTTGGCCAGGCATCTCTTTCATCAAGGCACCGAAATTTATTACTACTATCAAGCATTCGAGGCTTAAAGGATCCATATGGGCTAATTATTTAAGGTGTTATTGAGTTGTTTTTACTAATTCGTCTGCAACACAGTTTCTATGTGCGTCGCTACGCCCAAAAACACAGTTGATGAAGACCCTCGAAAAATTTGTAATTTCTCGCAAAAACAGGCGAAATTAATGGGCAAACTAGAACTTCTAATATGACGTTCGCAAGAGACTTTATAACAAACTGGCTGTAAATTATTGTGCTACGCGATCAGGTCAGCAGCCATGATTGGCATGATGATAGCCTTGCCTTCAGCTTAGATTATCCGAAAGTATATACAAGAGCTTTAATGTTGTCTTGGAAGGCTTGCGTCTTGCTTAGCTTTCCACTGTATATGAGAGACTGGACATATCCACCCAAACTCGTCTCTCAATGGGTTAATAGTATAATGTGCCATGAGATACTTTGGATACCTAGCTCAATTGATTTTAATGTACATTGAATTCATTGTTCATTCATTTCATTGTTCTCTAAGCAGCACGCTCCCATGATACCAGCAGCACATAAACCCGAACAAACAGTGCATTCTTAAAGGTGCAGCGACAGCTCTTACACTACCTCTGGCTGGTTTCCAAACTCAATTCAGCAACTCTATCTGCTGACATACAAACAAAAGAGCTAAACAAGAATTGTCATAGCTGAAGATAATTTTTGATAGAGAACGCATATCTCTTGCTGCATAAATTTTGATAATAAAATTCAATTATTCGCATACTTTATTCCTTTTTTACAATACCTCAAGTGAATTGACAAAACTTACAAAGTATTTTTCACATTGTCACATGTCACGAATCTTCTTTTAGAATGCAAAACTAAAGAGTAAAGAAATCAACCTATTTAATATGTCTTGATACTCAATTTGTTTTTTCATTCTGGTTTCAAAAATAAAATATCTGATTTAAATTACTAGAATCAACACATTTTAGATTGACAGGGTTGCCATCTTTCGTTGTTTAGAACGGGGTCTGTGAAAATTTATTTTGTTGTTGTATTTGATATACAGGTGATGAACATCGCTTTTCTTAAAAAGAAACTTTGTCTGATCTCAGTATGATGCTCGCGGTTAGCAGTCAGTGGCTCTCCTGGTAAAACAGTGAACACAATAATTCCGTTTTCCCTCGAATTTAAAACAGAATTACTGGGGCTTTCAGTGAAGAGTTTTAGATAAATTACTGCAAGCCATGCTGATGGCTTAGGTAAGTTCTCTCCTATTTAATCTAATATTAAGACTCCGAATGAAATATTTTTTTGATACTTCGTTCTGTTCGCAATGACTGACCTGGGGGGCTCTCGTCTAATAAGCCAACTCACTACATATTAGACTACACTCGACTTCACATAAAGTATCTCTACTATTATTATTGGCCAATATGTACATACATACATACATATATAATTGGTCATTACAGTCAGGATTACGACCTAGCTTCTCACGCCACTTATGTTGTGTGTGTTAATTTTATATCACCAAAAATGATGTCAGTCTGGAGATCAGACACAGGATTTCTCTTGCCAACAGTTGCTACTATGGTCTCAATAGGCAATTGAGTAGCTGAGACCTCGCTCGTACGACAAAACTAATACTCTCCACGACGCCCATCATCCCCGTGCTTGTTTATGGCGCAGCGGCATGGATACTATTAAGCACTGCTGCAAAAGCTTTTAGTATATTCGAGAGAAAAGTCCTATGTAAGATCTTCGGTCCAGTGCGAGTTGGCTTTATGAGCTCCTCAACAACATACCACGTTGTGCAGTGTATTAACATCCAGCGGCAGAGCTGACTCGGCCATGTTATTCGAATGGAGGAGGATGCTCCGACGAGACGGGTAATTGATACGTGGATCTGGGGAACTCGGCGAAAAGGATGACCTTGTTTTCGTTGGAAGGACCAAATCGAGAAAGCCCTGTCATCGATTGGTGTGACCAACTGGCGCAGGCGCGCAAGAACTAGAGACGCCTAGAAGGTTGATAACATACATAAATAATTGGTCATTACAACCCTTCAGTCAGGATTTCGACCTAGCTTCTCACGCCATTTATGTTGTGTGCGTTATTTTTTTTTATACATGAGTGGCGGGACCTACAGTTTAAAGTCGACTCCGAACGACAGATTTTTGAGAAGCTCTTGATGGCAATTTTATTAACTCTCAGAGTTTTTGCCAGAAATTTGCTGAGATACGAACCCGGGCTTTACGTCTAATAAGCCAACACACTACCTACTAGACTAAGGTGACTACAAACCTACAGCTTAAACTCGACTCCGAATGACTGATTTTTGAGAGATTTTTCATCATAATTTTATTTACTCTCAGCGCTTTTGGAAAAAATCTGCTGGGAGGCAGTTGTCGAAGAAATATTTTTTCGTATTTCATTTTGTTGGAGATGTCTGACCTGGTATATGAAACGTGGCCTCACGTCTAATAAGCTAATACACTACCTACTAGATTATACAACTAATAATAGACATTGGCGGTGTGTGTTATAAAACGATTTCATTCCTTTAATTAACTGCTCCGAATACAATTTTTTGTCATATTGCGTCGTATATGCATAGCATTTTACTCGTTCTGTGTGCGTGTGTTTGTTTTTTGCTTAAACGCGTTACTAAACTTTTCTGGTACATTCCGTTACGTCGCTTCTAACCATTCGTAGTGGCAGTTGACTGTTTGATTAGATCCATCCATCAATCATAAAAAGTATCAGAGACAAATAAATATTATTATTCTCGTTGTTGCTGTTATAGTTGTTGTTTTAGTAGAGTTTTTTTTTTTTGTTATTGTTTTTATGACGCAGCTTGATTTAAAACATTCAAACAAACACTTGATTTGTTGTTGCTTTCGTTTTCGATTTTTTTTTTTTTTAATAAAGTTTTCTGTTTTCGTAGTTTCAGTTGTGGCCACAATCGATCAATCACTCAATCAATCCATCAGTTTAATTTTTGTTGTTGTTGTTTTTTTATATTTTATTTTAATTAAACAACTTAAATGAGTGAATAAAAACGTAAAGAAGTCATTTCGCTTAGTGTGTCAGTGAGTTAATCAGTCAGTCAAGCAGTTTAGTTGTTTATTTTTTCTGTTTTTTTTTTTTTTTTGTTAAATTAATTTGTTTTTCGTTAGTTAATGTTGCTGAAGTTGTTGTTCTTGTTGTCTCTAGTTGATATCTCTCTCTGAAACCATTAAAAATTAATGGGTGTTTGCATTTGATTTCAAATAAATTTTGATTGATTAAAAAACCTGGTGCTGGTAAACGCACGTACCGTACCATACAATGCGAGTCATTGTTGTTGCATTAAAAATTCTTAAAGAATTTTTTTGTCATTTCGTTTTTGTCCGCAGCTGATAAGTTTACCAAAGACTTGGTGGCGCTAGGAGGTGAAGAAAGAGAACTGAAAATTGGAACACTTTTTAATAATTTTATTTGCTCTTGACTGTGTCAACGTTAATTACGCTTTTAAATGTAAGAAAGGCTTGTCCATGGCTTTTATGACATCATATTCAACGTATTATTTTTTTTGTTAAATAATGTTTCTTACTCCGGTGCTAATTGCAAGCGTCTGCCATGATAATCAGGTCGGTAATACCGTTACTGTATCACTCCATTATCACTATATTATTTGACATTGACTGCACAACAACAATCTCTATGAAAATTAACGGATCACATGATTCTTATCACATGCTATTCTTTAAGAATCTTGATTCTTATCACATGCTATTCTTTAAGAATCTTGATTCTTATCACATGCTATTCTTTAAGAATCTTGATTCTTATCACATGCTATTCTATAAGAATCTTGATTCTTATCACATGCTATTCTATAAGAATTTTGATTCTTATCACATGCTATTCTATAAGAATATTGATTCTTATCACATGCTATTCTATAAGAATATTGATTCTTATCACATGCTATTCTATAAGAATCTTGATTCTTATCACATGCTATTCTATAAGAATCTTGATTCTTATCACATGCTATTCTATAAGAATCTTGATTCTTATCACATTCTATTCTATAAGAATCTTGATTCTTATCACATTCTATTCTATAAGAATCTTGATTCTTATCACTTGCTAGTCTATAAGAATTTTGATTCTTATCACATGCTATTCTATAAGAATCTTGATTCTTATCACATGCTATTCTATAAGAATCTTGATCACATGCTATTCTATAAGAATCTTGATCACATGCTATTCTATAAGAATCTTGATTCTTATCACATGCTATTCTATAAGAATCTTGATTCTTATCACATGCTATTCTATAAGAATCTTGATTCTTATCACATGCTATTCTATAAGAATCTTGATTCTTATCACATGCTATTCTATAAGAATCTTGATTCTTATCACATGCTATTCTATAAGAATCTTGATTCTTATCACATGCTATTCTATAAGAATCTTGATTCTTATCACATGCTATTCTATAAGAATCTTGATTCTTATCACATGCTATTCTATAAGAATCTTGATTCTTATCACATGCTATTCTATAAGAATCTTGATTCTTATCACATGCTATTCAATAAAAATCTTGATTCTTATCACATGCTATTCTAAAAGAATCTTATTTCTTATCACATGCTATTCTATAAGAATTTTGATTCTTATCACATGCTATTCTATAAGAATTTTGATTCTTATCACATGCTATTCTATAAGAATTTTGATTCTTATCACATGCTATTCTATAAGAATTTTGATTCTTATCACATGCTATTCTATAAGAATCTTGATTGTTATGAGAATATGTCCAATGAAACCGTGGAGTCTGTTAACGTTTCTAGACGGTAAGTCAGTTAAGCTATTTACACCGCAACGCAAATCATCATGACGTAATGTATAGTAATTTCCACACCTATAAAGAGCAGACCGCATATGTATATTCTGACCAAAGGAAATAATCTCGTATGATCATAGAGATACTAGATCTGTTGGGAGCTGCTTTCCGTATTTTTTTTAAGAGAGCAGATATAAACACCAATCAAATAATCAACGTACGACAACTGACAGTTTAGTAGCTGTCACAGCTGGCTTATCAGAAACTATGCTTCATTGCCTTAAGTCCATTCGAATGGGATATCCGATATTTTGTAATCAGTATGGATGTCTAGTAAACACTATCAAAGGCTGCATTTCCATATACTCGGATACATATGTATGTACTTGGTAATTCCTTAGCCATTTGATAACCATTAAAAGCAGCAGGAGATATGAATAAACATGAAAATTGATTGCCACATTTTGCATTTCTGAATTGCTGTTTGATCATTTTAGAAATACGTACATAATTGGGCATTACACTGGAATACACTTCACTTCAGTGCAGGGCATCGATTTATTTGTGGTCTCAAAAGACGAGAGGTATCTTTTGGCATGGAATCCATAAATTACGAAAAAGATGGAAAAAACTCAGAGTTTCCGATGGATAATACTGTTACGAAAATGGAAAGGGTTTACCATCGTTTAACATTAAACAAAAGCTACACCAACAACTACACAGACAAATGCGGCGAGCTTGTTACAAGTAATCCAACAACAACAATGTGAGAGAGAATGGGATAGACAAGTAAGCGAACGCACAAACAACAATGTATACACAATACACAAACAACAATGTAGTCGCGATAAAGTTCTCGAGAAAGCGAGAACACGAACATTCCACTTCAAGAACGTTCGTTAGACTGTTTGTGTAGGACTATAAAAGGGCAAGACAAAGCAGACGATGAGTAGTAAGAATTCATTCAACCTTGTGTGAAGTTGCGTGTGCAGAAAACAGTCGTGGTTTGAAGATCGCCGTTTTAAGGATCTACCGAACAGTTGTCAGTGCTTACGCGAACAGAAGTGTAAAGAAGTTTAGCGAACTAAACAAATTGTTGTTGTATCATCAAGTTTGAACAGTGGCACAAAAGATAGTGCGGACAATAAAGAATTGATCTAAGACTAAATACAAATTTATTTTTATTTGATTTGGAGTCAACGAACTCATATTTTAAACGTTTTTAAAAATGAAAAAACGTAACAATACTTTAAATGACATTTTCTTTCAAAAGACTATCTTTATTAAGCATTTATTTTCAATAAAAATGAAAATTTTTTAAGTTATACTACTAACGTTTTCCAAAAAATCTATGTTCTACGGTAGCCTGCTAGACCACAGCACCATAACACTGGACTTAAGTAGTTGTTTTAGGTCAATAGATAGCCAGTTTAAAATGACGATTAGGGTCTTGGTGTGAAGTTTTCAAAAGTCACTTGTCATCAGTGACGTGTATTATGTTAAGACTTTGTCAACATATGGAGTCGCCGTAGTCTAGTAGGTAGTGTGTTGGCTTATTAGACGTAAAGCCAGGGTTCGAGCTCCAGGCCAGACATTAAAACAAAATACAAAAAGTATTTCTTCGGCGATTTCCTCTCAGCAGATTTCTGGCAAAAACTCTGAGAGTAAATAAAATTGCCATGAAAACTTTCTCAAAAAATCTGTCGTTCGGAGTCGACTTTAAACTGTAGGTCCCGCCACTTATGTACAAAATTAACACACGCAACATAAGTGGTGTGAGAAACTAGGTCAATAATCCTGACTGAAGGGTTGTAATTACCAATTATGTATGTATGTTCGTCAACATATGTACATGAACATACATTGGTCCTTACAACGCTTCAGTTAGGATTACAACCTAGCTTCTCTCCTCACTTATGTTGTGTGTGTTAAATTTATCCATAAGTGGCGAGACCTACAGTTTGAAACCGACTATGGACGAACAACATAACAATTTTATTTACACACTGAGTTTATGCCAGAAATCTGCTGAAAGGAAGTTGTCGAAGAAATATTTTTTTCATATTTTTTCATTTTGTTGGAGATGTCTGATCTGGGGTTTAAACTGTGGCCTCATGCTAACACCCTACCAACTAGACTGCGGCGTCTCTGTCAAAGCACTACAATTTAAAGTCTTTCCAAGAGACGATCAAAAAATTAACGCTGCCTACATAAATATAAAGAGGATAACCATGACAAAGAGATAACAACAAGCTTTTGCGGTTTGGAGCACATGTACTATATCTTATTGCCATAGATTGCATTGAAGGTCTTGAACATTTCGCTTGATGGCAATCCAACAAAGATTCTTTTTGAAGTTTTCAATCAAATATTTATGAATTTCAAGTTGGGTTTGGTTTTAGAAAGTAACGATCAGGAGTATTTTATGAAAAGAAGTTTTCATTTTCAATCATGATAAGTATTTCTAGTTTATCATATCCAACATGGAATAAGATTTTCATTTATCGTCTCTGAATCTGAATGTGAACTGTTTGTTGGTCATATTTATACAATTTCATAAATCAATCAAGCGGAGCGTTGGAAACATTCGTAATTGAAATCTGTTTTCTCAATTTGGTCTGCAACAAATAAATGAATGAATGAATGAATTATTTATTATTTTAAGTTCTTTAAAATCGATTACCACCTACCACTTCGAATGGTATATTCAATTCAATTAGAAGAAGAATTATTTATCGATGATGGTAGGAATCAACAATGCTGGAGCAGGGAGAGACAGAGAGAGAGAGATAGACTGGCAATATAGGGCACAGAAATCGATGAACGAAGAACAAAAAAAAAAAAAAATTAGCTGAAAAACAATTTGGTTTAAATTAATTGATACTCACATAATTTATGCCCCATGCCACTACCACCACCACCACATACATAGACATACAACAACAACAACACCAACAATAAACCATAGAACTTGAAACATTTAGTGGCATACACACTGGCATGGTTACTCGATATGTGCTGTGATAACGAAATAAATCCAACTCATCTTAATGGAGGAGAATGATAGAAAAAACAACGAAAAATAAATAAATAATGAAGGAATGAATGAATGAATGGATGAATTGAAAAAAAAAAATAGAAGACAAAGAAACTGAAATTGAGGATTTTAAAAATATTTGGCAATCAATTGGTGGTGGTGTTAACAAACATATATGTCGGCTAATACCTGATAAATCTGTCAATTTTATATTTTAAATTGAAATCTCTCAACACGGCGCCCAATAACCCCCTTCGTTAACGTAAAAAAACATGCAAGAAGAAAAAAAAATTTTTTTTTCTTCTTCAAACAATTTGGGGGTTGGTATACAAAAACAAAACAAAAAAAAAAAAAAAGAACCAAGAAGATTGATGTTGAAAATGTTTTTTTTTTGTTGTTGTTTTTCCTAATTTATAAGTGCCACAAATTGTATATGAGGCTTTATAAGAATATGTGTGGCATAAAAAAAATACTTGTTTGTATATGAGAGAGCGAGCTCTACAAATCCGTTTATCCAATCACAAATAAGAGATAAAACATTCAATATTTATTTTTTGTTTGTTGTTGTTGTTGTTGTTGCCGCTGTGTTGTTTGGGGGAATTTTAATTCCAATAACACAACAAATATATCACCATAAAACATTTATGGATCTTTAAAAAAAATAAAACAATTTAATCTTTTACACACACACACACACAAAATCACTCACACTCACACTCTCTCTTGGTTTTGTGTTGTAGAACTGTGACTTGTGACTTGTATGAAATAATTTTTTATTTCTTGAGAGGCCATCAAATGGAAATAAAACATCCAATATCTCACAGATAATTTGTACATCAGCAAACATAGACCAAGACACATACACATACACATCCAATATACAATTGTAGCAATGCTCTAGCAATACTTCTTTATCGCTGCAGTAATTGACTGTACAGTGGTTTGGTAGCAAGCAATTGTAGAAAAAAACTCAAAAATTGTATGTTCGTAGCAGAGATCAGCAATGAATCGTTTTTTCGCTACTCATAAGCACTCATGAATTTTTGAATATAAGTGAGTCAATAATATGTATTGAAATTTAACTATGTACTCTGATTCATTCATACACTCAAAAAAAGAATCAAGCCATCCGGGCTTGAATCAATCCATATCGGTCACAATAGTACGGTTTGGCTTGAATCAAGTACAAAAGAGTTGAATCAAGCCCGAATCAGCCAAGTACAAAAGTGTTGATTTTAGCGCGATTTAACCTTTTTTGGGATCAAAGTGATCTCATCATGTATTTGGTTTAAGCATATTTTTTCTTGATTTAAGATCGAATTCGTACTTGATTCAAGAGAATCAGAAGTTGAAGTAATCCTTAAGCGCACTTGTTTCAAGAATTATAAAGTTGATTTAAGCTAGATTTCGTACTTGAATTAACTTATAAATGGGATCGAATTGAGGCAAATCGTACTTTATTCGAGCACAATGAACTTGATTTAAGCCCTAAATTGTACTTGATTTAAACCTAAATTTATCCAAAAACGAGCTTGTTTCAAGAATTTTGAACTTGATTTAAGCTCGAACTCGTACTTGGTTTAATCCTAAAATCGATTGATTTGAAAAAAATGCAAGTCATCTACCCAAACAAAATGCAAGTCATCGACCGGAATAATCCAAGTCATCTACCAAAGAAATGCGACTTGCGAAAAATACGACATTTTGTTGGATATATATTGTATAAAACACATTAACTAAATGAGAATTATTAAAATTTTTACTTTTGAACTTAAAACCCACAATTCCATAACTCAAATAACAAATAACTCAAAATAACACTTTTTTAAATAGATTTGAGCTTTTTAGTGTTGATTTTAGTAATATAAGGCTTAGTTTTTCACATCAATCCCGTTTTTTGCTTGTTTTAAGCAAACAATAGCCAAAGCGGGCTTAATTTTTCAAGCACGTTTTTTGGCTAAAATTGAGAATAGAAAAGTTGATTTTAGCACGCCGTTTTTCTTTCTGTGTACGCACTACAACGTTGAATTATAAGTAAAGGGCTATCCATTTCGTGGTTTCAAATTTCGTGAAATAAATTTTTTTTCTTTTCAGTTGAAAGTCTGACATTGACGAAAATGAATCGCTTAACTATCACACAACGCATAAAAATTATCAAAACCTACTACAAAAATGGTGATTCTGCCACAGCCACGTATCGTGCGAATCGGCAATTTTTCCAACAAAATTTTCTTCAGCGATGAAGCACATTTCACACTCTGTGGGTATGTTAATAAACAAAATTTTCGTATTTAAGGTTCTGAGAATGCTCAAGTAATTGAACAGAGGCCATTACATTCAGAAAAAGTCACTGTTTGGTGCGCTGTTTGGTGCGCTCTTTGGTCCGAAGGTGTGATTGGACCTTACTTCTTCGAAATCGACGATGGAACGACTGTCACCGTCAATTCGGAGAGTTATGGTCATATGATAACCGACTTTTTTTTGCCTGCTATTGAAGAATACGACTTGGAGAATATGTGCTTTCAACAAGACGGTGCCACATGCCACACAACTCGAGCGAATATGGCTTTATTGCAAGAGACATTTCCTGGCCGCGTAATTTCTCGTCGTGTCGATATCAACTGGCCACCAAGATCATGCGATTTGACACCATTAGACTTTTTTTTGTGGGGCTACGGGAAAGACCGTGTTTATGCAGATAAACCTTCAACTCTTGAGCACTTAAAAACCAACATTCGTCAAGTTATGGCTGAGATACCGCCCAATATGTGTCAAAAAGTGGTCGAAAATTACCTCAAAAGAATCAATGCTTGCAACACTTCGCATGGAGGTCATTTAAATGATGTAGTGTTTCACACATAATGTCAACGTTCAAATTTTACAATAAAAAAAGAAAGATCATGAAAAAAATATTTTATATGTGTTTTATTTACGTTTACTTTTGAGACCACGAAATGGATAACCCGGTACAGGTTGCAATGAGTATGCGTACAATGTTGACATCAAACTCATACCATTTGAAATATGTTTGATTCATAAGCATACTCATTTAGATTCATTAATTTAGAAAAATACTTATAATACTGTATAAATGATTCAAGTGACTCGAATCATTCATCAAATTCTACAGTCTTAGTTGTTGTTAGGCATTTACAACAAAAGAAAAATGACACATAAGCAAAGAAGGCAGAGCAGCAAGCAGAGGAAACATACAACCTTCTTTTAGTGTTCGTACGTCAATCCTACCTATTTTGTGATTTCTTTTATTCGTATGTTAAAACGGAAAAATCGATTTACTGAGTTTGACAGCAGTCCAAAACCCATAGTTTGTTAATCAATGCCAGAATCAATGAAAATAAGTCTCAGTAAGTCCATGAAGTCGCAGTAGTCTAGTAGGTATCGTGTTGGCCTATTAGACGTGAAGCCACGGTTCAAACTCCAGGCTAGACATCTCGAACGAAACGGAATATGTAAAAATATTTCTGCGTCGGCTTCCTCTCAGCAGATTTCTGGCAACAACTCTGAGTGTTAAATTAAAGTTGCCAAAAATCTGTCATTCGAAGTCGACTTTAAACTGTAGGTCGGTCCCCCGCCACTCATGCATAAAATTAACGAACACAACGGAAGTGGTGTGAGAAGCTAGGTCATAATCCTGACTGAATGGGTTTTAATGAGCAATTATGTATGTATGATGGTTTGTCTTGCCTATTTTAGAGCCTGAGCAATACAGTTCCACTTCATAATATTTAAATGAACTGGTGATTGCTTTGTCAACATTTATACCCTTCATTCGATATTATATTGTTACGTTTTTACCTTTTAAAAACGTTAAAAATATGAATTCGTAGATTGCAAATAAAATAAAAATAAATATGTGTTTAATTTTAAGTCAATTCTTTATTATCTGCACAACCTTTTTTTGTAAGCACAACACTAACAACTGTTTTCTTCACGGAACTTGTCTGCACACAAGTCTGACTGAATTATAACTCGATCTCGTATCTTCACACACCACTGGTTGAATTCTCACTCAATTCAACGCGACGTCATCACACGACTAACTTAACTCGAACTCCGAGAATCACGTGTCTTCGTACACGACTTACTGAATTCTAACTGAATCCTCGTTGCTCGCTTTATCTTGCCTTTTATATCACTGGATCAACAGTGTGATAAATGCCCTTGAAGGATGATGACGGCCTTCGGGAACAATCCAAAAATGTAAACAACTTGTTTCCATTTTTGTTGTTTGTATGTCATATGCATTTTGTTTTTGCTTGTTTACTTCTTTGATCGCTATACTTTGTTGTTGGCTATTTACATACATCTTTTATCTCTTATATTTTTTTATGCTGATGTTGTTGCTATATTTTTGTTTATTCTTTGATCACGTGTTTTGTTTTTGGACCTTTTGTTTATCATTTTAAAACACCATTTCCACTTTCGTAACAATATTATGAAGTAAAAGTTTGGAAGCGTTGTAGAAGTTATGATGCCGTGCCACTATTGGAAGGAAATCTCATATTATCGTGAAGACATATTATTGTACTCCATTTAAACTTTTTATGACTATGACGTCTCCTCCCAGTCTTTTGCCAGACAAATTTCAGAATACTGATCGATGTCAATAATGTGATTGATTCACTGTATTATAACTACTTCAACGGTACCATATTGCCAGTTTAATATTGACTTTTTGCTTTTAAAGAATTTGTGGAATATAGGAATTTGGAACCGCCCAGATAAATGGCACGCCTATTTCAAAATGGGCGGAGCATTCTTAATGCAAGGGTTGTGAATTTTACAATTGAACACAATAGGCGGAGATACAATCGGGTCTCCAGAGCTAATGCAAGTAATGATGGTAGCCAATTTACTTTTTGTCGTTTCTTCAAAGTATATGTGCTTGATGTAAAGGTACAACTGATATCCCTGTTTCGTCTACGTTACAGATACGTATGTATGAGTAGAAAATTACTCTTTGCATCTTCTTTATCTCGTTATCTCTTTCCATCTTTCTTTCCTGACGGATTTTCGGTTTTTGTCCCCTAAAACGCTCACAATAAACTCCGGGTGAAATTTCTACTTGCCTTCATAACGATATTTTCCCTAGAGAAACCACGGACACATTCTGAACAGCACCAGCCGGCTTTCCAAAACTAAAATCATTTCTATTCTTTCAATACCGAAAACTTGTTGGAAATTTTATTTATGACAGCAATTTGAACACATAATGACCGCAAATCTGCTTAGGTTAGGTTAGGTTAGTGTGGTAGCTTCATACCAAAAGCTCACTTGAGCACGCATAGCGGCCCGTTGTGGCGCCACAGGTGAACGCTAAAAAGTTGCAGTAAATCTAGTTTTTTTTTAATAAAAACAATTTCTTTTTTGTCTCGAAGATATTTTTTAAAAAAATAAAACTCAAAAAATTAAACACTTTGCTCCACTGTGCAGTGGAATTATGTATGTATATAATTTATTAATATCTTGCAATACAATAATTCCTTTTGATATCGAATCGAAAAATATTTTTGAAATTTTTGTTTTTGTTTTTGTTTTTTTAATTTAAAATGGAAAATTCTTTAAGATGCTGAATGACAGATGTTTTGATTTGTAGCAATTGGGTGCTTTACTTCAATTTAAATTTGCGTCTGGGTAGCTGTGTATGTGCTTATCCAAAAGATTCTATTGGTGTGTGTGTGTGTGTGCAAAGATAATCCCCCGCCAAACAAAAAAAAAAAACAAATCTTATTAAACCAATACATCAATTGTTATACTCTTGAATTGAATTGTTTAAACATGTATTAATACCCTACAAACACACTGTAGTTGTACTACGTTCGTGTTGACATTTGTAACACTAGAGGAATTTGCTGTATTTACTAACAAGCAAAACTGATATTGCTTTAGAAAGCTACTGTCTTCGTTGAGTTAAAGGTGAAGAGAGATGCTATGGGTATGAATTTGAAAACAGGGACAATGTGGAACTGCCATATGGCGGCGGTGGAAATTCTGTTTAAGCCCACTACATGTGGTAGTAAAAACCAAACTTTTGGAAGTAGCGGTTAGAGTGATGAGTGACAAATCTAATACTGAAAATCATTAGGGGATTTTGAAACCTCAAGAATCGATTGACTTACAGCTCCCTCTCTGAACGAAATCAGTAGGCTCTGAGACTGAGGTTTAGGTTAGAGGACGTGTGCTTGCCATTGAAACAAATACAACACTCGGACGCCAAATTGATCCATTGTAATACATCCTAATGTGCAGCCCTTGCGCTGACCAACTTCTTCCTCTTCCCTGATTTTGGTGGAACTTGGTCAGTACAGGGAGTGCGTTCACCCGTGGCATCACAACGGGCCACTATGCGTGCTGAAGTGAGCTTTGTGATATCAGAGCTACCATTCCGACCAAACCTAATACATCCTAAAGGGGAGGGGATATTAGGGGATATAGTGAAAAGCAGAGGAAGTAAGAAAGGGGGATAAGGGAGACGGAGGAATGACACAGACCACAAACACACAAGAAAAAGCGACTACAACATTGAAGCCAGCTCAAATTAATAATGAATCTATAAAGAGCCTTAAAGTCGGCACTCTATAATGAATTCAAACCCTTGAAGAAGCTCCTGCACAGGATCTTCAACCTTAACCTACTAAGGGCTGGACAGTTATAGAGAAGGTTTTCGATAGTTTCCAGTTCCTGCTTGTCGCAACATACCCTGTCGCAACATACACTTATCTTTGACGGCACCCCACAAATAATAGTCCAACGGTGTCAAATCGCAGCTCCGAGGTGGCCAAACGACATCAGCTCTGCGGCTGATAATGCGATCTTCAAAAACAGGGCGCAAAACATCGAGTGTAGCTTCGGCAGTGTGGCACGTAGCGCCGTCCTGTTGAAACCAAATGTTGCCAATATCCTCCTCTTCAATTTTTGTAAACAAAAATTCCTTCAACATGGCCCGATAACGATCGCCATTGACTGTAACGGCCACTCCTTGCTCATTTTCGAAGAAAAATGGCCCAATTATCCCTCTGGACCAAAATCCGCACCAAACAGTGACTCGTTTTGGGTGCGTCGGCTTTTCAATGTATGCGTGCGCGTTTTCTGTGACCCAAATGCGACAATTTTGCTTGTTTACATACCCGCCAAGATCAAAATGAGCTTCATCTGAAAAGATGATTTTTTTTGCCAAAATCGGCATCTTCTGTAAGTCGATCGTAGTTCCACTTAGCGAAGCGAAAACGCGAATACACAACCATATTCGTTCAGCGGAAGGATAAAACAAATTATCTGTCAAATCAGACATGAGCTAAGTGTTACCATTCACGAAATAAGCACTAGTTGAAAAAAAAAACGTTAGATGGCGGACCCGATACTTGCTGTTTACAGATGTATCAAGACATGTATACAATCGGAGAAGAAGTTTTTGGTTCCAAAACGAAATATTCTGAGGACAGGTGAAGACCAGCGAGTATCTTCAAAGCGAAAGTCTGCAGCATTGAAAGGATTCAACTTGGATAAGATGTACAAATACTATCGAAATGTCGAATAACTATTCGAAAATACCGTTAAAGTGTTTGAAATATTACTCATCGTAAAATAATATTTTCAAATAAGCAATTTCCACAGAACATCGATTTATTGCGTACTTAAGGAAACAATTTTGACATCGATCAAGTGTCAATGAACGAATCAAATTATTTGATTCCTGCTTTCGCTAATCCAATATGTAGCTGCAGCAATGAAGAATTTCTTGTTACATCATTTTAAAATGTACGGCTTTCTTTGATAAGAATAGATGTCATAGAGACTTTGTAAAAGGCATTCAGGCAAGTTGCCCGATATTCTTGTTGCATACTCAGTCCCAAGCAGCAGATTCTACAGCTCCAGGCACACAAAAAATATTCCTTTTTCCAAATGTTTTCTCTATTGTACATTCGTCTTTGTAAGACACACTCCGAAATGCAATTATTTAGATTTCTTAGAGGTTTTTTTTTGAGGTTTGTCCAACATCAAGGGATCGTAGTGAAATAAGATGAAGAGGACGTAGGAATAGCATCTCTAAGTGCCAGTATTCTGGTAATTATTGCCATAATTTCACTTAGTCTTTTCGTTGTCAAGCCAAATGGTACACGGTATAGAATTCAATAACTTTCGTCAAAACAGTCCTTAAGGCACCACCAAAACAAATAATCTTTTTCGTTTTTATTCCCCAGATTCTATTGTTTGCTGTGGGTTAAACTGCCACATCTAAGTGCCGAAACCATAGAGTGGTTAAAGAGAATGAAGTCGCCGTAGTCTAGTAGGTAGTGTGTTCGCTTATTAGAATGAAGGCCCGAGTTCGAATCCCAGGTCAGACATCAAAACGAAAATATGAAAATATTTCTCCGGCGACTTCCTTTCAGCAGATTTCTGGCAAAAACTCTGAGAGTAAATAAAATTGCCATGAAAAGCTTCTCAAAATACTGTCGTTCGGAGTAGGTCCCGTCACTCATGTATAAAATTAACGCACACAACATAAGTGGTGTGAGAAGCTAGGTCGTAATCCTGACTGAAGGGTTGTAATGACCAATTATGTATGTAAAGAGAATGAATAGAAACGCGGACAATATAGTTTCGAATAATTTCCATGATTTTATTACTGAAAAAAAAGTCCAAAATTAGAGAAAAGATTTCTTCATTTCTCTCTAACTCTAAGCTACTTAAACCAGGTCAGACTATCATCAACGATCTATACACACAACGAACAAATCGTTTGAAGCGAGCCTTGACATTAGGCCAGAATAGCAAGCATACTCAAGGCCATAATTTTCTATTTATCGTGACAACGCTGAGCCACTCTGCGTCAGAAACTATTTCGAAACCAGTGCATGGTTAGTTTTACCCCACGCCGTATAGCACGGTTCTTGGCCCTTCTAAGAACGCTTCTTCGCCCTTCGCCCTTCTAATACGCTTCAAATCAAAAATTTACTGAAGAGATAAGCTTGGAACGGAAACATTGGAAGAAGGTGTACTAAAGGTCTTAGCTTCGGAAGGACAATACCTTCAAAGAGATGTTCCTTCAAAAGAGTAAAATCTTGTACCAGCATCAAGACAAGAAGTTTAACGAATTCTAGCGTATGACCAAACTTAGTTCTAAAATCTTAAATTAGATTAATTTCATCCCAACTTCTTCTCCAAGTAGTTTTCCAAATGTGCGCCGGCAGAGCTTACCTTGGAATTCTAGTCAATGATGGTTTGCCTTCAAATCGCCGTAGTCTGGTATGTGTTGGCTTTGACGTGAGACCACGGCTCAAACTCCAGGCTAGACATCTCAAACAAAACGGAATATGTAAAAATATTTCTGCTACGACATCCTCTCAGCAGATTTCTGGCAACAATTCTGAGTGTTAAAAAAAGCTCTCGCAAATATGTCGTTCGGAGTTGACATTAAACTCTAAGTTATGCCACTCATGTATAGAATTAACACACACAACATAAGTGGTGCTAGAAGCTAGATTGTAATCCGGACTGAAGGTTAGTAATGACCAATTATGTAGGCATGTATGTATGATAGTTTCTCTTGCTGTATTTAAATCGGCCTACTTAAGAGCGTAAGTAATTCAGTTCTACTTCCATTTCATAATCTTTAAATGAACTTGTGCTTGATTCTTCAGCCTCCATAGCCTAACATTTGAAATTGTATTTGGTCCCTGGAAGTTTAAGACATCGGTTAGTAAATGTTCAAAAATGTTGTAGGAGTTGTGAGACCATGTTCCATATTGGATGTATTCTTTCCATGATTTCTATTCAAAATTATATTCTGAAGTAATATTCTGAAAACAATCAATGCTCTTATACCCTACAAATCGCTCATCCTCCGCGCGCTTCTTTGTGGTGCAGCAGCATGTACACTATCAAGCACCGATGCAGCAGCCTTGAGAGTATTCGAGAGAAAAATCTTACGTAGTACTTTCGATCTATTGCGAGTTGGCGATGATTTACGCATCCGATGTAATAATTAACTGTATGAACTCAACGACATGGACGTTGTGCAGCGTATTAATATCCAGCAGCTGCACTGGCTCGACTATGTATGTCTTTCGAATGGAAGAGGATTTCCCGGCAAGACTTGTATTTGATGCGAAAAGGACGACCTTGCCAACGTTGGAACGACCAAATTGAAGAAGCACTGTCATCGATTGGTAAAGCCAACTGGCAAAGGTGCACAAAAAGCAGAGGCGCAGGGAAGGATGTGATAAAACAGGCCGAAATCCAATAATCGGCTTGTTAATGGCCAATTAAGTAAGTAAATAAGTTTCCTAAGAGCAGTACAGTAAGACCCCGCTTAACGCTGCTCCGCTTAACGCTGTTTCAGTATTACGCGATAGTATTGGGATTCCCCTAAATCGCACAAAAACGGCAATGCACCAACCAAAAGCGGTGCACTATATAGCGACGGTGTATACTATGAATACTTTTCAATCTTTTATTAGTCTGTCCAGAATAAAGATTCCAACTGTATTTTCCGTAGTCGCAATGTATTTACATACATATGTACGCGTTAACTTACCTCGTTTAACGCTGTTTCGTTTAACGCTGGAACTTATGGGAACGTATCCCCCGCGTTAACCGGGGGGGGATACGTAGATTTGATGAATTAATTGAGGCACGAGAGGAACATAACTTGCCTTCTTGAATGCTATTTTGTGTATTCAATAAACTTATTAATCCAAAGAGTCCTTTGCTAAGTGATGAAGTACGGCATATATAGTCGGATTCGACCAACTGCACGTTTTCACTTGCCTTTCATTTCATACAGTTTTTTGTTTTTTAATTTCCATATGCGTTCGCCTTACAATTTCTATGTATTTTTATTGGATTTGTTTGTGTACGAGTTTCAAAATGTGAATACCAATTAAAAACAAAATATTGAGTCAACAAGTGAAAGATTTATGAGCCAATATCACCATCCATATCCATCCATAAACCCATATCCAATATTCATATTCGTATTGAAGTTTTAAAATTTTAATTTTTAATTTTGAAATGATGTTTCTTAAAAGAAAATTTCCTTTTTAACGATAATATTGTTTTAATTATTTCATATTGTTATTATTGTTTTTGTTTTTTTTTTTTTTTTTTTTTGGTTTAATTTTAACGAAATTATTTTAAATATGTTTTTGAGGAAATCGTTTCACATTAATATTCACAGTTTTTTTAATTGATTTAATACGCGTACACACACGGATGCATACAAATCCAGAAACAAATCATACCAACAACCAGCATTCAACTTAAAAGCGTCAAATGAAATGTAATTTAAAGGCAATAAAAAGAAGCAAGAAATTGTCATAAAATCGAATATAAATATCACACACAAGTTTTTATTTCAAATTGTACGCAGGATGGGTGGCAGGCAGTGAGGGTGAAATATAATTTTACGATTGATTTATTGATTTTCATTAATTCAATTCAATAAAAAACAATTTACCAGAACATGTAAAAATATGCATGCAATATATGTGCAAAGTTGTTGCACAATTGCAGGAAGTAAATTATTAAGAATTTCGTCTTTTTTAACCCTCGGGTAAGGTTTGATCCTCTGGTTGACTACTAATTGTAGTCTTACAACGGAAGCCCTTTAGGGCAGGCTCGCCCCAACAGATCAGCAATGAATCGTTTTTTCGCTACTCATAAGTACTCATGAAATTTTGAATACAAGTGAGTCAAACAAAAATTGAAATTTAACTACGTACTAAAAATCAACACACTTAACATGGGTGATGGGTACGGTGACCGTTATTTTCAAGAGAAAAAAGCGGACAAATATATAAAATTGAAAAGCAAGAAAAATCATTTATTATAATTAATATTTTATATAAAGATTTTTAAAATACAGACATAAATAGGTACAATTAATATACACAAACTTAAATTTATACATATACATACATACATATGGATATACTTATGTGTATAAATTTACTTCTGGTATTTCTCTACAAAATGTATTTGTTTTTAAGTATTGGGCCTGTTAGATAAAAATATTTTAAATCCCGAACAGTCTAGTCCCATTTAGGATTTTTCGGAAGACCGAATATTGTTTGAAAAAACTTTTTCTGTTAGTGCGTTAGACGCTGGCAAAGAAAATGAAAAATCTTCTAATTTCAGGATGTTTTTATAAATAATAAAGAATATTTTTCGTTTCGAAAAATTTGAAAATTTCAACCCACTTTTTATCAGGATTAATGCTGATTGTTTCCATATTTCTATTTGGTCACCATTTGCATAGTTTTTTACATATCGACGCCTCCGTTCTATAACATTCTAAGTCGAAAATGTGTGTTTTGAGTTATGAGCTCTCAAAGTTTTCACGCGACGTACAACTATATGTGTATTCTAAGTGTGTATTCTAAGTATTCCTATAACTTCGGAACGGATCGGCGGATCTTAACCAAATTTTGACAGTATTTAAGTTAGAGAACGTAGAATTTAAAAATGCAAGAACATTAAAAACGTTCTAAGTACACTTAGAACGTTATAGAATGGAGGCGTCGATATGTGAATTCATCAAAAATTTCATTATTATTTATATTTAAATCATTTCTGATTTCTGTTACCTTTATTAACGTCTTTCAACTGAAAACCAAGATGGAATTGCATCTAACAGTATCCAAGCAAATCCCTTAATTTCTTTCAAAGATTCATTGGTTCAGGTAACTAATACAGGTTCTGTAAGAGTTTTTAACTTTTTCCTTAAACATTTTAAGTGGTAAAAATACTTCATTGTGACGTTCTATTAACTTTGATTTAAATTCGTTTAATATTATAGCCGCTTCAAGCATTGAAATATGTTGACTTTCTAAACGCAGTACATACATGTATTTATGGAAGACACTAGCTTGACTGTGTATAAATAATAACCAAGATATGGCAAAAGGATCATTAAAAAAATTAAATTATATTGTTGGGCATTTTCTTGTTTAAGAAAGTACTCTTTCAAGGGTAAAAACAATTCCATTATTCGCC